>OMNN01000520.1:0-17642 GCA_900302755.1 Chromis chromis | reverse complement strand
CCTGTTGTATATAACCTGCCAGGTCTGACGTCTCTTGGACTTACCCTGTTTGCAGCTATAGCTCTCAAAAATGGAAAATTTCTCATAATTAATTCAAAATGGCGGCTTCCTGGTGCATTTTGGGTAAAGGGTTGATTAGGCAATTTTGTTCGCCTTGTCGTTATACATATGTGTATTAAATTTCATAGCTGTACGTGAAACTATTTCTATTAACTCCACTAAACGCAAAATTTCAAGGTGGCGCTGTTGAGTCATTTTGCCAGTCACATGTGCAGTTCCCCCAAAATATCAAATTTTTCACCAGGTCTGATGCCTGTGCAAATTTTGACCATTTTCCATCCACGTTTAGGCCCTTAAAAATGCGCTTACTTATTTGTAAGAAAAAGAATAAATAAAAACGACTTGCATTACAAGAGGGACCTCGCACCGTTGGTGCTCGGGCCCTAATAATAATAATAATAAAAACGACTTGCAAAACAAGAGGGACCTCGCACCGTTGGTGCTCGGGCCCTAATAATAAACATTACAAAAACAATAGGGTCCTACGCACCGTTGGTGCTCGGGCCCTAATTATTGTCTCAAGAGATTTGTCTAGTGTGAAGTATGCAGCTCTTTTTGAATCTATTTTCCCTGATATTTAATGGATGTTTGACAAAGAATATGGGAGAGACAGAGATAAGCAAATTGAATAAGGAAAATGTCATAAAGTGAGATAAAGAGAAGAACAAAAAGAGACTAACAAAAAAGTGACAATTGTACAGTTCAAAGAGGATAGAATTTATCTGTAGTGTTCGTATAATCTCAACTAATCCACAGTCAATTAAGCCTTTCACCAGCTCTCACCTGAACATGATGACAGTAGCGTCTGCCAGCGGCATCTGCTGAACTGCATAGAAGAGCAGGATCATGGCATTGGAACCGATGAAACCCCGGAGCACCAGATATATGCGTTTATCTCGGGGACCCAGGAAACCTGTCCTGGAGGAGCAGAGATATGAGGATGATGGATGAATGGATGACTGAATGGATGGATGACTAAGACTGCCTCATAGAGGAAGTAATAAACAAGAATTCTTTAAGAAAAAGGGGATGGATGGAGAGAATTTGAGTGGGAATGAGAGCTGAGGGATGACAAATGAGTGGAGGGCTGAAGAAAGGAATAGATTTGGGTAATGTGGGGATGACAGTGATGAATGGATGCCTGGATGGAGCTGGAAATAAGGGAACGGAGGCAGATTTATGGGTGATGAATTAATGTGAAAATAAAGAGGAATATAAAGGGTGAATAGATGGAGGGGTGAGTAGGTAGATGAATGAATAGGAGCACTGGTGGTAATCTTTGGGAGTACAGTTTAAATTTCAAGTATCTGTCAATGTTGTATAAGTGAATCATAAAAAGCTGGTAGAATAAATGCACAGAGAGGAAAATTTCCAGTTACAATTTCCAGGATTAATATTTTCATTTCCTTCATGAAGTTGCTCATATTAATTGTTATTAGGGTCGTTTGTGTTTATTATGTTTACCCAAGGCCACATATTTGTGTACTGTTTAGGGATCAACCAATGTGTTTTTTGGGTTTTTTTGCAGGGCAGACATCAATGCAAATGATTACTAACCAAGGACACCAACACAAAACCTTAGTTTTTGTTTGTGTATTTAAATAAAAAAGGACATTTTAAAATTATCTTTCAGGACTGATTGCTATTATTCATGATGTATAACCAATCCGATAGTGCTGTAGTCAGGACGTTGTTTAGAAAAGTTTATTTACTTTTTTTCTTTTTCTTTTTATTAATTTATTTTACTGTGAATCTGCTTTTTGTTTGTTTTGTTTGAAAAAAATACTGATAATGCAAAAAAATGGTGGATATTGGATCTAATAATCAGTCAGGTCGATAATCAGTCAACCCCTATAATCGTGACATGAAAGTTTCACCTCACTTCACTTTAATGTTGCACTCTTTTTCACATCAAACATTCCCTTGTCCTCTCATCTAAAGTAACCTGTTGGTCTTGTTTAACTGCGTATATGTTCCGTTTCGCTTTTAATTACTTGGCCAACAAAACTGATTCTGATGTAAAACCTGTTTGTGTGTCTGATGCAATTTACTACATTTCATTTTGTCACACCAAGGAACTAATCAACAGACGTGAGGATCATTAGACAATTTAAGTGTTGCTAGGTCATAGTGGTACAATAAAAACTGTTATTGTTCACTTAATAACACAGTCTGGCAGTTTACAGTAACATCTGTGGGTATATTAAAACCACGTCATCATTTTATGTGGGAAGGTATGATTCAAAACCTTTCCAACACTGAATTGTACACATTTTCATCAACAGTAGTGAGATGACTCACACATATTTTGACAACTTGATTACTGAGCAGTAAAGCCAAGACATTTGGCTATAAATAGTGTGAAAAGAAGTGAACACAAAAGCAGGACTCCCTCAAGATAAATGACTGGAAGGTGCTACCTCACTGAGCTTACGCTCTTGATCTAATCACAATAAATAAATCCCTGGTTTGAAAATAAAAAAGATTAGTTGGGAGTGTAACAAAAGCCTTAATTATGTCATATAAACTTCATGAGAAACTTAAACGCTGTGCTTAAGGCGGAGCTTACTTGTGGTAGATGAGTAACGGCGCAACAAAGAGCATCTGGAAGAAGCAGCGTATGGCGCTGATCTCTATGGCGTGGATTCCCTGGATGGTTTTCACCAAGAGGGCGATGGTAGAGAAGAATACTGTGGACAGGAATGCATAGAACAAACCCAGACCTGGACATTTCTTTGGTTTCTCTGAATCTGTGAGAAAATGAGAGAGAGAAAGAAGGAGACAGGGAGTGAGTGTAGAGTATCGCTGTTCTATATTTCATTTACAAAAGTATTGTTTATTTTGTTGACACTGTGAGTGCAGGATGAAGCCTAGAGCATGATATTGAAGTCCTGGGAGAAAAAAATAAAAAAATCAGTTGCAAACAGCACAAACAAAAGATCTGCCAGAGACTGGGGTGTAGTGTTTGCAGACCCTGCCTGTGGGATAACAAACCGATATGCTTGCAGAGATTACATTTCAACCCGAGTCCACACAGGCATCATTCTCTACTCTCACCATTCCATTTATTACATGCAGTATTTTTTGCTTTCTTAACCTCGTACCGAGCCGAAGGCACGGATGAACGGACACCTCTCATATTTAAGCTGCAATATTAGGAGGGGTGTTGGAAGATTTGTTTTTGTATGGGGATATTTTTCATTCTTATGGTGCCTGCATTTTTGCTTGGAACCTGATATATGGCAATTTTATCACTTCATAATCCCACATGAAGTCTGTAAACAATGATAAAACGCAGATAAACCTGCACTTCTATACCCAGCCCTTTCTTTGTCCCATTGTGATTTGATGCAAGGTGCAATAAAGAACATTACATAAAGCAAAACTGATATGCAGCAGCACTGAGGGCATTTCTCACTTCCTCAAACACAAGAAAGGCCTCTCTATGTCTGTATGCAGTTACACATTCTAGCTGAAACCATGAGAACAAAAGATATCCAGATCAGAATCGAAGCCAAATCTATTAAATGTTTGGATGAGAATACCAAAGAATGGCTTATTTATCAGTGGAACATGTTAGTTTTGCCTACAGGTGGTGACCCTGATAGTGGAAAAGTGCACAGTCATCCTTCCTCTGTAAGCATGATGCAAACGTTAAGCTGGTTTACAGCAGGATCTCCAACCAAGCTGTTGATATTTCCAGGAACAATAACTGTAAGGGGAGTGTGTATTATGTTTTTGGCATTTTTGGCACAAAACGCACATTAAGACGTTCACTTTTGGGTGAGGATGATCTTTATAAACGTTAATAATCTGAACTAATCCCACACATAATACATTTTAGTTCACGTTCTGCTTCTTTAGGGCAGCGGGGTTATGATTTTAAGACAAAGATGTCTAAACTTTACAAAAAAAACGTGCGTACTGCGTGTCCGGCGAAACACCTCCCAGTTTATAGGCCAAAAGCGCACACGTGATATCTATGTTATCGCCCGGTACATGACGTTACTAGGTTGTATAACGTGAGATTACGCAGGAAGTCACCGGTTCTGTGGCCGTTTCTCGCCTCATGTCTGCATCTTCTCAACATCCAAAACTTTTATAAAGGGTGAGGAGAAGATGGAGGCGCTTTGGTTTTAAGCCTAACAAGCGTGCCCTCCTCTACCTTCACATGCGCCTCCCTCTCTGGATGCGGGCTCGCGTCTCAGGCAAAACACCGGCGGGCACAGCGTTTTCTCCTCGCTGCCTTCCAGTGAATTTTTGCCCCTTCTCGCTTCTTCTTCTTCCCCCTCCTCCTCCCCCCTCTCCTCCACATCATCGCCATCGCAGTCGCACGAAACGTGACTTCGCAAGAGGATCCTCTCCGCCGCCCGCTCGTCGTTGTCTCCGTCGCCGCCGCTGCGCTCGTAGCGGTTCTCGCTGCTGCTGCTGCTGTTGTCATGGCTGTCAACTGTGTGAAACGCCACGGTAACGTCGTCCTCTACGGATAAAGCCCGCTCGTGTGTGCAGTGGTTACTGTCGCCCATGGTAAGATGTGGCGGCGCGGCGGCAGCATGCCTCGGAGAAAGTGCCGTGCGCCTTCCCCGGTGTCCTGAGTGACTGAGAAGACAAGGTTAATGACTAATCTTGGTGGCAGGACACAGGCTCCCCATGCGCTGGTTACTTTACCCACAGGGGGGCAGAAGTGATCCCAAACCAACTCTGCCGGGCAACTAAAACATGACCCAACGTTTACGCCCATTTTCAGAGGGAGCTGCTGGGATGTGAACCAACCAAAACTCAGCTTACGCACGTTTGGCTCCAAAGACATCCTCATAAAACACACATGAAAGTCAGCCTGCATGATTATAGGAAACATTAAAGCTGCAAAGGCTATGATTCTGACTATGTCATGATCATTATTATACTTAGTGATGATTTTAGCCCAGAGATAATGAGATTTTAGGACAAATTACAAAATCAGTCATAAGTATGAGCTCTAATTATGACAACAACTCAGAATTTTGAGATTCTAATGTATTTTTTCTGAATTTCTTTTTAGCTGGAAAGAGCTTAGTAACTTGTGTTTTTTACACACAAGTGGATTTTGGATCATTTATGGCTTCACTATTCCATTGAAGCCTAGGTTATTCCATTCTTAAACCATTTTCATTTGGCACCACGGACAACCTTGTAGGAATCATTAAAGCTGCAGATGCCATAATTTTTTTGACTATGTTGTGATCATAATTATACTTGGTGATGATTTTAGCTCTGAAATAATGAGATTTTAGGACAAATTACAAATCCAATCACAAGTATGAGGTTATTATAAGGTTTTTCAGTATTTTTCTTAAATGTGGAATTAGCTTAGTAACATTTTTTTTTTCATATTGGGGTAATTAATGGCTTCATTATTCCACTGAAGCCTAAGTAAATTCATTCTCGAACCATTTCATTTGGTCCCACAGACATCCTTAAGTCAGGCGACGTGATTATAAGTAACATTAAAGCTGCACATGTAGTGATTTTCAGTACTCAGACCTATTTCATAATAATTATTATACTTGGTGATGTTTTTAGCTCAGAAATAATGAGATTTTAGGAAAAATTACAAATCCAGTCAGAAGTGTGAGCTCTAATTATGACATGACAACTCATAATTTTGAGATCATTATGTTTTTTCAGCATTTTTTAGCTGTAGTGGGCGATAATTTATGGCTTCACTATTCCATTCAAGCCAGAGTTTTTGTCATACTTAAACCACTTTCATTATCCACAACACACTGACTGCAGCTTTAATTGCAGGATCGGGTGTCACGGCACTGTAATGTAAGGGTTAAAACACACTTGCATCATGAACTCAAGAGGAAAAGGTTATGAAGCCATTAAAAAAAACAACTCAATACAACTTGGATGGGTGAGAATGGAGGACTGGTTTGATTAATGTATAAGAAACAACTTAAAAATCAAAGAATCCGTCTCTGATTTAGCGTTTTTAGTGTTTTATTACCACTGTACATAAAACACAATGATCAAGATGACAAAGGAACGGCTAAAAACCTTACCTAACTACATTAGCCTGACACAAGTAAGTCTATACTGTTTTGCAGGAGTAGCACGTTACACTGCATTAAAGGAGGTGATCCATGTTTTTAACTATATCTACACTAAAACTACACTAAAAAGGCTACATCTATGAAAAAGAAAATACCAAGTGTGGTCCCCTTCGACATACAAAAAAAAGTAACATAAATTACTTTACACGGTATTTGTAAAAACACATTTGGCAAATTGTTTTGTCAGTGAAGTTTGTTAATTGTTATCGATATTCTGCTTCCTTTTGTGTGGGAATAAGAGAGACTGTGTGAAAGCACAGGTAGCGTGTGCCGCACAGTGGTTGGCTTTTAGTTGCGGAGTAAAGACAACAATGGTTTTTGTCAATCAGGGAGAAAAGGGGCAAGAGTGCAGTGAAAGAGAGAGGGCTGGGTGGCACAGTGGGATGCTTCTAGTTAGTCATTCATGGCAAATCAACACCACCGAGTGTCTGTATCACGCATGCGGTTTTGTTTAACCGAGAGAAAGCACAACAGAGAAAGTGTTTTTTCTAATGTTTCTCACAGTGTTAAGTGGGATTTTTCACCTCATTGTGTGGAATAATTACAAAACCTGCCACAGAATGGAAGTTTTTACCTGATTTTGGTCGGAAACTAGTGTTATTTTCAAGTTCCTTGTTCTGCTGCTGACAAATTTCTACTAATATTAGCAACTACGTCACTGCTGCTGTCATTAAACCGAGGTTCGATTCCAGTGTGAGGAAGATTCTTGTAAATTTGTGAGATTGTATCTATCAAGACTTTGAAGAACTCTCACAGTCACAGGACTCGAATCAATCAGCAGCCTTGATGGAACATTGATGTTTTAAACTTTTGTATAAAGAGCAAAAGAGATGAACCTACAGACATCCCCAGAGTTTAAAACCGTAATCTATTGAGTTAATTTACCTGAAACAAGACTTTAAAAATTACAAAAACCCCTTTCTCCTACCCTTTTATCAAAAAATACTCCACTATTTAGCAATTATTGAACGGTCATCAGCCAATTCCTAGATCGTTCCTATTGAGGTTCTACACGTGAACGTATGGGGCAGAATAGCGGAGGCATGTCTTATAAGAATAAAACCTCTGGGGTTCAATAATAGTCAAAAGAAGTGACTTTTATAGCTTGTTTATCCTGAAAGAGTTTGGAATTACGTTTAGATGGAGAATAAGGCATTCCCAAATAGTAAGGAATTGAGATGAAAATGCAAAGTTTGTCAAAAATTAACTAGCTGCTGCAGGTTTCCAAACTTTAGGGATGGTATAAAATATATTTTCAGTCACAGAAATAATGTGAGACCTGCGAAAATGAAGAAAAATAAACCAGTTTAGCAATTTCTCTATTTCCCTCTAATTTCAGCCTAAACTAACCTAAAGGTCCTGATTTATATGTGAAAAACCTCTTTAGATTGTTTGCTTGACACTTCCTTTTGTTTCACTTTAGGAGGAAACTGTTAGTGGGTTCAAATGACAAGTTCAACAAAGTCACAGAAGAAAGCATGTGAACAGTAATGTGTCCCAAAACAGGCGACGGGTTTAATTGCTCAAATCGATCATGAGATGCTCATATATCTGAGTTTTTCCCTTGAAGCTGGATGCGAGCAGGAACACCCGGTCATCAATGGCAACCAGGGAAAATGATCGCGGTGCCTGGATATTCAGCTCCTGGGATGGGACAAACTGGCCCCTCTTGGTGTCCCACTGGTAGACCTGTGTCAGTGAGTAATCGCTGCCCAAGATGGCGTACTGCCAGTTGCCGATGGAGACGGGCTGGAACACCATGGAGCCGCGGGAAGGAAACGTCTGGACCTCCTTGAACATGGCACCGTCCCAGCGCATCACCTTGGAGTCCCCGATGAATCTTGTCAAGCATATGAACAGGTCACCTTTGAAAAGGACAAAGGTTCGAGGGGCTGTTTAGTTTACACATTCAGGCTGCTAAATCTGGATCTGCAGCGGGGGAGCTCACAAAAACAATTTACGTAATTCCAAAATAACTCACTGCTTGTTATCAATAGCTACTCAGGAAGGAGCCACTAATAGGTGAGGCTGCTCCTTTCGGAAAGCAATAACACAGATGATATTATACAGTAGTGATTTATGGGCAGGTTTTATGGCAGGGACATTGGCTTTTACCACCTTCTAAATGAAAGCCTGTGTGACATGCCGAGCAAGAAGGAACTGGAGTGTAATAAATTAGAGCTAAGAGTGTGAGTCATGAATGCTTTATTAAATTAAGGACATGAAAGAAAATGTTGACCCTGGACTAAAGCCCCTCATTAAACACATGACACACCCCGGACTGACTGGATTTTAGCTTTAAAAACTGAGTAATGGCATCTAGAGTGCATGTACCAGGATGAATGTGAGGTTAAAAATCACTCGCAGTATGCATAAAAATATACCCTACACTTCTATTTAAGCTGCAAGTCTCACCTTTGACCCGAAAGTGTTTCACAGAGAAGACGTCCTCCATCTCTGGTATGTCAGTCCTGCGGTCGAACTGTTTCTGGCTCCTGTTCCACTGGTACACGACGGGCCTCTGCGAACTGCTCGACAAAATCAGGTGGGGTTTGTTGGAGATCTCCAGATATTCCACATCTGTGTCCCGGTACCATGGGTGCAGGGACTGGTGCGAGTAGAAGCCATTGCCGTTCCATTTGTAGACCGTTGTGGAACCAGCCTATGAGAAAAACGTGGTTAAAGTTAAGGTCAACTTAATTCAAAACATGTTTCTGGTTTTGGATTAAGGGCTCAGCAGTGATTTACAGCAGCAGAAAACAATTAAAGACGCCGAGATTAAACAGCGGAATGCAAATTTTAGATTATGGAGCCAAGTGTGTGCACGCCTGAGTGTCCCCAAGCATATGTGTGAGCATATGCGAACATTCGGTAATACAAGGCTAATCAGCAGGAGCAGACACAAACCGACACTGCAGAGAAGGACACCGGGGGAAGGACTGGCTGACACGGTGGGTGGCTATCTACCATAAAATGTTCCTGTTTATGCTCTGCTCACAAGCTCAAGTACTTTTGAATGCTGAGAAATAGAAAAAAAAATGAAGAAGAATAAGCCCCGACCTTGGAGCTGTCGGCGATGACAAAGAAAGACTCCCCGTCGATCATGAAGGTCTCGATGTCGTTGGGTTTGCGGATCTTCAGGATGTCGATGTCCTGGATCTTGATGAACTTGTTGGCCGAGGTGTCACGTTTGTAAATGTGCGAGCCGCCGAACAATTGGGCCACGATGACAAAGAGGTGGTTGTCGATGACCATGGGCTTGCAGACGACAGTGGAAGTACCTAAACAGTAAAATAGAGCACAAAAAACATTATTAATACTACACAGATAGTCATTAATATGAGATCAATAGATAGTTTGCTAGCATTTGTTTTATATCCCTTGAAGTGCATCTAACCATGATTGGTGGAAGAAGTGTGCAGTTCCTTTACTTAAGGAGAAGTATCAATATATTAATGTAAAATACTTATTACAAAGTATTGAAGTTTAACTAACTGCAGTATCTACACTGTTAAAAAATCTAAAAAGTCTGTAAAATTACATACATTATCTGTTAACAACCCACCTAATGCCAATTTACTTTTATTTCTCTGTTTTCAGCTTCTTTGCATTACATACCAATTTACAGAAAATTACATTAATTATGTGTAATTAAATATAAAGCTCTTTATATGAAGGTGTTTGATCGTAATAATTTAGGAAAGATCTGTAAAATAACAGTGTTTCTCCACAAACTATATGAAGAAAATGTGTGTAAATGTATTTTTTGTTGCAATTTATTTGAATAATAATTAAATTTACCTTTTTTTTTTCTTTTCTTTTTTTTAATCAATTTACATGCTGACCCTAAAAAACAGGCCAAAACTTTAAATAACGTCTACATCAAAAAAATCTGTATTTTTAACAATGGTGATTCATTCTTTTATGTTCGGCCATTATCATTATTATTATTTCATTATTAATTCTACTGCATTTAAATTAGCACAAAAATGTTTTAAATTAAATTAAATTAGCAAAAAATATAATTATTTTACTGATATTTGCTGTAATTCAAAAGAAAAATTATGTATATTAAGGACTGAAAAAATTGGAATTCCTTTTTATCATTATTGTTTTACTGATGTTACTAGCAAAATCGCTGAAAAGAATAGTCATTTACATGTTGACTGTAAAAATCAAACCTAAACAAACAAATAACAACAACAAAAATAGGCCTTAACGGCAGTAATTTGTTCTTTTACAACGTGTGACCATAAAATGACACATAATGAAAAATATGATAACTTATCTGTTATTATTTTTACTGTGTTCACAGTTTTTGAACATCACAGTATTCCACCTTTTTATAAGTTTTTCTGTTGAACCCTTGCGGCCAGATTTTCACTTTTTATTTATTTATTTATTTTTACAGTGTAGCACAGTGCTTTAGTAAGTACTGGGTTACTTTCCACCACAATTAACCAGAAGACACAATAGAATCAATATATGGTTCCTTTTATGTCTGCTTCATATTTACACCCACACTACAGGTTAAATATTGTCATCTGAGGTGGACACGGGATTCCTCCATAACACAGGCTGCTGTTTATTTGTTTTAAACTCACTTTCTATGGTGTCATACATTCTGAAGGTCATCTCAACGTGATCCCATTCCAGGAAGCTGCACGTCCCAGCAAAGGGCTGAGCAAACACGACGTACTGGTCTTCACCAAAGGTGAAGGCCTCCACAGAAATGGACTCAAACTTCAGCGACTGATAGGAGGCGAACTCTGAAAAGTACGACACAACAATGAACTTTTATGTCTAAGTGATCCATTTAAACTCACAAATTCCTCCGACAGAAATGAACATGGTTGATGCAGTCGGCTGGAGACAGAGAACCACTGCTTGTATGATACCTGCAGGTGAAGGGGGAGCTACACTAGAAGCTGATACCTGCCGTCATGCAGTCAAAGGAGTGTGGCAGCAGGTCATTGATCTTCTTCCCCTGCTGGAGCGGAGGCCCACTGCAGTAGATCTGGTCCAGGGTGGCGTTGGTGTGATGCATCCACTCCACCAACCACTTGAGCTTGCAGTCACAGATCAGGTTGTTGCCCCTGAGATCTCTGCACGCATGAACGGATGCTCATGTAAATGTTACGACAAAATATCATTAATATTTACACTTGAAAACATGTATTTCAAGCACAGATTTTTGTTATTTCCGGTCACTGCTCAGTTTCTGGCTGCACTTTGGCTTCCCGCTAACAGAGCCACAACAAGTGTCCTATCTCCTGAGGAGTCTCTGCTCATCACACACTCTCAGTCTGAATAGCTATTAACTTTTGATGAGTGTATTGAATTCACAGACACAGTCATTATTCCGGTTGATTGTGTCCAAAGCCAGGATCCAGTCCTTTTTCTCTGTAATTGACTTGTTTACCATTTATCCCGACATCCTGGCACCCAAACCCAGCCTTTTCCTCCTCTCCTCTTTAGATTTCTATCTTCTTTTCATTTTCTTCTTTACAGCAGCAAATGGCTTCTTCTACAATCTTTTATTGCTCTGGCCGCTCTCCTCATTTTGCCCTCCTCTTTTCTCACTTTTTCATCCTTTATCTAGTGCTGAAATTTCTCCGCCGTGACCTCGTAATATCACTGCGTTTAATCCCACAGTTTAAGAAGAAGGGGGAGCAGGACCAAGGAAGATTTCGCTCATTTTACACTTTTGCCCGTCTAGACTACCCTTCCCCCCACAAATTGCTTCGTACCCTCCAAAATATCACACTTGTGTTCTATTGTTCCACTGTCCTAATTTCAGAAAAAAATGCAAATGAATTCCATTACTAATTCATGATAGTTCGTATGAAAACTTCATCATTACACACACATCCACCCACATAAAGGGATGATAAATGAACTACTTCAGCAGAAAAATAATTCTAAATCTATGTATGAAAGTCACATCACATAATTACATAAATAATATATACAGCATATGTATGCATGTAAAGGTGAATTACAGACTCACACTTTGGTCAGAGCATCCATGCCCTTGAACACATCTTTGGGCAGCGTCTCAAGGTTGTTGTAAGCCAGACTCCTAATCAACAAAGAGGGGGCAAAAAAAATAAAAAATACATCCAGTGATTGGATTAGAAGTAGACTCTCCAGACAGTAGACAGAGCCATTTCCCTATTATGTTTATTTTTGGTTGGCAGCCAGATTTACTTGAGAAAAAGTAGAATAAACCCACAAAATGACAAGCAACCCGATACAAGCAGTCCCCAAATAACAGGTGTGGAATTATAAGCAGCAAAACAAACTGTTAATAATTCATTCTCCTGATATTGGTCAAACTTTATGCTACTTTTTGACCAACCTAAACAGTGCTGTTGAGAGGATGGGGTCTTTGCCAGCCAATTAGGACTAACTGACACAAGTGGACCCTGCAGAGACGTTTCATTTGCGAGCGAGAGGCTCAACTCCGAAACAGAACAAGAGAGATGTGAATGAAACGAAATGTCAGCGTAATTCACGGAGGCTGCATTATTTATTCGAGAGTTGGTCCTCCGGGGGGGAAGAGAGACCATTTTACTTTGAGTTTGTGCAAGAATGCACTCTCCAAACAGATTGGGTTTGGAGCAGAGTGGTCAGGATTCCAACAGGAACGTATCGCCTGTTCCCATTAATAATGTATTTACTGTGTGCGACTCATTTAAAATAGCCTGTAATATCACATTTATTCTCTTTTTTATGGGATAAAAGTTTGTGAGCTTCTCTCTCAAACAAGAACAAGAAATGAGCATAATGACAGAAGAAAAAAATGTTAGTTGACATTTGTGTCTGTCACCTTATTATTTATTTGCAGCTTAATTTGAAAATGATTAACAACAAGACTTGACTGCAGGTTAGATATGACTTGCCCCACAGAAGGCATTATGACCTGGTCTACTGACAGAGTTGCAGCTCTGCCATGATTAAACCAAAACTAGACACAGCTCATGTCAACACAAGCCGGTGACATTTTCTGTGTTACCTTCTCTGTCTTGAATATTTCATTCCCAATTCCCTCACCCCAAATATACTAATAATTACTAACCAGCTCCTAGTCAGTTTAATATGAAATAGGAGCATTACAAGTTTTGGTACAGTATGAGTCACTCAAACCATCCACTAAAACTTTTATGTTGAAGTTAACTTTGGCCTGAAAGAAAAATTGCTATTTAAAAAGAGCACTAGGAGAATGCATGTTGTCTGGTGGTGACTCAGACCTCGTTAATGTTGATGTTATGCCCTTGTTCTGTTTTATCCTGTTCTGAGTTTATTTAATAAATTGTGTTCATGAATCTTTGCAAAATGTGGATTTGTTGCACAGATATAAAGAAAGTCTTGATCTGTACTGTTTTATATATCATGAGCCAAGTGATGGCTGAGAAATATAAGAAATATAATTAGGTGCATAACAATTTAGGTCATTTGAACTATGTCCATCCATTATCTATACACCACCTAATCCTCTGTAGTGTCGCGGGGGGGCTGGAGCCTATCCCAGCTGACTCAGGGCGAAGGCAGGGGACACCCTGGACAGGTCGCCAGTCAATCGCAGGGCCACGCATAGAGACAGACACTCACATTCACACCTATGGACAATTTAGAATCATCATTTAACCTCAGCATGTTTTTGGACTGTGGGAGGAAGCCTGAGAACCCCGTGAAAACCCATGCATGCACAGGGAGAATATGCAAACTCCACACAGAAAGATCTCGGGAAGGCAGGGACGCGAACCGGGGATCTTCTAGCTGTGAGGCAACGGTGCTAACAACCGAGCCACAGTGCAACCCATGGGTATACATATATTCATTTGGCATGTAGAAATATATAACACAAAATGCATCAGAAAAGAGTCAAAGCCTAAAAGGTTTGATAAGATGTTTTTTCTGCAGGTGGACTGAAGATTGCCGATTCTGCTCTTTTAAAAAAAAATCTCAAATAGGTCGGTATAGTTCAGTAAATGTGATACAACATGGATTAAAATGCCCTTAGCAGCTGAGTCCCCATCAATTGTTAAACTGAGAATAACAGTTAGAGCTCCTGAATAAATGAAAGCACACAGAACACTCTCTTTTTTTTAGGAAAATCTCTTTGAAATGTCACCGTTTACGTAACAGACTGTTTTCTGTCTTCCACTGATAATCTGATGCATCTAAAATGAACAGAACCGCTTATGTGTGCAACCTTTTTCTAATCAGTACTTCTGTATCTAAAGTTTACTTTCTCTCACTTCAGTCATGTCTGAATAAATGAACTGTCACACCTCTCATGTTTGATTTCCTTCCTCTACGGCACAATATTTCATTAATGCAAATACATGACAGGACAGAGCCACTCATGCATCTGTTTACACATGATGAAGAAGTACACAAATATTTGGCTGCACTGGGCTGCATCAATACGGACGGAACAACCTGTCAGAGAGTCAGATTATAGGTCAGTCGGTTTAAGGTTACAGGACAGTTATGTTTAGACTCGACCTACGGGTCACTCACGTTCTCAGCTATCTTTAGTTTTGGCAGCTTTGCAGTTCATCAAAGGGAAACACTGATCACAAAACCACTGTTTGGAGATTGTTGTTTGGCATTTGCTTTTTCTGTTATTTCTGTTTACAGTGGACTCTATTCTAATACATCAATCTTTAAATATCTTAAACACAGGCATATACCATATGTGTTCACCAATCACACTCACATTATATTACATCAATCTCCAAAAGATCTCCCTGGTGACAGTCATCATACTGGCCACATTAGGTTGATTCTGAAATAGCTCCATTCGTTTTCCATTTTGAGACATAAAGTCACAGTTTCATCATGTACTCTGCTGGTCTACTAATACAACGAAACATCCAGATCTGCCCTTCTGCAACCGGATCCAGCCAACACCTCCGGTCACCTTGGGGGGAAATGACCACTTCTGCCTACCTTTGCATTCTAGACAGTGACAAAGTGATACAGTGACAGAAAAGGGAAATTGAGGCCCGGCGTATGTTAGGATACCTTGAATACTAATCTCCCATTACCTTTTCTGACAACGCCGCCTCGACAGAGAGTGTGTGTGAAAGGGGCTTTGCAGACTGTTAATGTCAGAGAAGAAAAGTAATAAATCATAACTAGGAAGGGAGGATATAAGGAATGAGATATAGGGAGGCTGTAGTAGACAGGGATGAGGGAGGAGATAAGGAAAGAAGAGGAGAAAGAAAAAAGTTTTCATCATCGTCCCTGCAAAAACTAAATACTTACAGATGTATCAGTGTTTTCAGGCCTCGGAAAGCAAATGGGGATATTGATGCAATTTTGTTGTTTTCAATAAATCTGTGGATGAGAAATATTTCGTTAGCATTTGGAGACATTAAACTACATTAACATGGTGTGAAATAGCCAATATGACTATAGTGTCCATAACATTTTGCATCCTCTTGCTTTGTGGCTGTGAGACATCATGGAAACTCTGCCCTGATTGCATAATATACTGCAACCAGTAGGTTCATACTGCAAAAACTGTCAAAACAAATCATACTGTAAAGGCACTGCTCATCCAAACACATGTTTTCAACTATTCTAGATAGTAAGACTTAGGTTAAGTTGACTGCAGTTAGGCTGGGAGTTAAATGAAAGCAGCAAACTGTACAATCGAATCATCAGGATATATAGTAAATTGTCCTGCTCTAACCACGCAATATAAGTGAAAACATCTTTGTGGGTGACGCATCAGTGTGTATAGGGCTTTAAACAGATTTTTGAGTGCAGTATAAAGACACTGTTGTCCCACACTGCAATGCTAAATGGCTGGAAGCAACATTAAAATATAACTTCATAAATTATTTGGGCAGCTGGGTACCATAGTGAAGTTTTTAGATGTGAAACTAAAAGCATGTTTGCTGTTATGTACCTTGCATCTGTTCCTATTCATGCAAAATTTGGCATGACACCCAACCATACAGATGCATTTATGAGCATTTATTACTTACAAATAAATACTTACAGGTATTCAAGGTGTGTTAAACCCAGAAATGCATCCTCGTCAATCAGGTCGAATGAGTTTGCTGTGAACAATCTGTGAAGAAAACACACAAAAAAATTATAATACCATATAATATCATAAAAAGAATAAAGCTACAACCCTGAGCTTGTTTTATAACTGAACTGAGTTGAACCTGAATCCAAAAATTCACATGAAAAATTGATTTGTGTGTGCCATCTTGTACTAAAACCAAATCCGGCAGCGTACATTTAATATCTGTTCATTCTTTTTGAGATAAATGTCCTGATTGCCATTCGTGATGCCAGTGACGGTAATTCTGAATCAAAAAAGAGAAAGGAAAAAAAAGAGACAGGGTGTGAGACTGTGTTACTGTAACAGACAAGAGACTCTTTGAGCGTTTCCACCCACAGTATGTGGTTGAAGAATGAACGAAATGAATAAAACGGAGGAATGAGTGCTCGCTCTGGCATATTTTTCATGAAATGCACAAAAGAGAGAAAAGGTTACCTCCTCCCACTTGTTTGTGAGTCACTGATTAGACCACTACACTTAAGAGTCTTGTCCAACAACAACATATTGTGCACTTCAACTCAGATTATGATGAGGTTTTCATGCACTTTAAACCAATAGAAGCATTTGTCCACTATAGGATGAACAACTTTTATAGAAAAATCTCATCAATATACTACTTATATGCCACGAATATAATATTCCAGACATAAATCGACCATTAAAAATGAGATTTTGAGCTTATAATTCCCAAATATGAACATTTTAGAAATCTAATCATGGAATTATGTGAGTCTTTTTCTTACTGTTGGTTATAGGATGCTCAGGAAACTAGTCAAAGTGACCTTTTACACCCAAAAACTGCTAATATTGGCCCCAGAGAGCCTCCCACTGATTAGGCAGTGCTTTAATAAAGGTTAAGATAGGCCAAAACACCTTGGCACTAAATAATAACAGATGGGGGCATTTTCTTTCCTCTGTTAAATTTATCCTCCTTCTGGTCACGAGCTCTGATGCACGATGCAGCCTCCTCCTGCAGAGTTCAGCCTGATTCAGTGTCAAGGAGACGGATGCCAAGACGAGATATTTAGCTGAATTAAGGCAATGCTCGGCGACAGCGTGCTGTTGTTTTTCAGAGCACAGTTAACGCCTGACCTTGTAGTCAATTAGTGCGTCTGCAAATTGCTCAACAGACCCAATCAAGATGCAATACAATGTCAGACGTGACACTAAGTGAATGCATTGTTTGGATAAACTCCACGGTGACGTGTGTGGCCTTTATTTAGCTTTTTTTTTTTTTTCCTGCTGGTGATTTCTTGTTCATTGCTTCTGTCTCTCCCACTCTGTCTCCACCAAACACAGTGTTTCTCTCTCCCCATCCCCTGCTGTTAGTTGCTGTAGCCATGTGGTGTATTGCATAATCCTGACACCATTACAGAGAACCCCCCCCCCCC
>OMNN01000519.1:8093-21078 GCA_900302755.1 Chromis chromis | reverse complement strand
AATGTCCACATGGAAAGTCTGTATTTTTATAAATGGTAATTTATTCTTTTACAATGTTAAACCATAAACTTACACTATATTTACTGTATCTAAATCAGCAAAAAATATACTTTACAGATATTTGCCAATAATTGAAAGAAAAATTATGCATGTAAGGACTGAAAATGGTAAATATTACAACTGTTATTTTACAGATTTTCCCACTTTTTGTTAAATGACAGATTATATCTAGTAAAATCACAACAATTCATTTACATTTCAATTGGAAGAAAACAAGCCAGAACTGTAAATAACTGTCTACATGCAAAATCAGTATTTTTATAAATGGTGGTTTATTCTTTTACGGTGTTAAACCATAAATCTACACTAGTTTTACTTCCCTTTGCTCCCTTTGATTTAAATCAGAAAAAAATGACAGATATTTTCCTGTAATTGAAAGAAAATATTTGTATATTAAGGATTGAAAATACAATGTAAAGACATTTTTCAACTGTCTTTCAATTTTACAGATTTTCCCTGTTTTGTTAAATTGCAGATAATAATACTAAACATGCCAAAACTAAATAATGTCCACGTTTTGTTGTTGTTGTTGTTGTTTTTACAAATGGTAATTAATTCTTTTGCAATGTTTGAGCTTAAAATTACAAAATAAACACAAAAAACTGCAAAGAGATAATTGTGGAGAACCAACGAAGAGAGTCATTTATAAATGGGGAATCAACAAAACTTGATAGTTAATGATACTGAAAACAGATTTGTTACGTTAGATTCTTTTATCTTGCTAATGCTGTGGTAAAAATTATTATTTTTTTCAATCTGTTTAAAAAAGTGTTGCAAGAAGAAAAAAACAAAGGAAGGAAGGAAGACCCAAGAGTGTCAGAATATACATATATATATATATAAACAGCAAGAAGCAGACAGAAATTTAAAAAAAAACTGAATAAACAGAGGAGGAGATGGAGTGAGGCTGAGAGGGAAGAGGAGGTATGGAGGTTGGGGGTTGGGTTTGGTGGCAGCTGGTTTGATTACCGGATTATGAGGAGCTTCACTCCCCACTGACCTCTAACACACACACACACACACGTGTACACACACATGCACACTCACACATACATGTACACACACAGTCAAATCCAGACCCATCGTAATAAATGAACAGCCAGAGGGAGGACTGACATTATGAAGGGGGCCGAGAAGGAAACCACAAAATCTTTAGGGAACATGTTAATGGAAAATATTGAGAATATACTGTATATTCATTTCATTCATATATATATATATATATATATATATATACACACACACATACAGACAGTAGGACACATACAGACCAGATACATTAGGTGAAGTAATTACATGTCACCCCGTCTTGTGGGGCTAAAAGCCAGCTTTACTATCAACCTTCTGGATCACAACGCAAAGACGCAGCAGCACTAATTGACACTGATCTGCCATTGTCATTGAAATGAGACGGGGATCTATGAAAAGACCCGAGATAATCTGCTGGAGTGGGACCCGATCTCTCATTTTCTCTCCCACACACACACATCACAGTGCAGGAGGATGTGTGTTCAGAGCTCTGCTACAATCGCAGTTTAATTTGTATAACTACAAGCACAATGTGTGACGTTACAACCAGTTTATAAGCCAGTCCAACTGGGCTGAATTTAAAATTTTTCAGGGGTGTTAGAGACGTCTTGCATTCAGTCATTTAACTTTAGAAAATATTTGCACATTTATAGATTTGGGATTTGTCAGTGAGAAAGCAGCCTTGTCTCTGAAAAATAACATAATGTCAGATTAAATAAGATTTTTTTTAATCCTGAAGGAAATTATTGTTCTAGATATTGCTCATGAGAATAAATGCTGTGCCAAATGGAAAAGCAATAAGATATAAGTATTATATATTAGTAAAAGTAAGTAAGCAAATTACATTCCCAAAGAGCTAAACTGCATTTTGAATTATGTTTTGAGGAATCCTATTTTCTCCTATTTGTATGTGACACATCACAAACACATTTCATATCAACATGTCTTTTTCATTTATTTTATTGTTTTACTTTTGCTTTTACTTTTTGGCCAACCAGTCATATATTAGATGAGGCCTTTTTAATAATAATCTAAGCTTTATTTATCCCCTTGGGGAAATTCCTTCTCTGCATTGACCCATCCTATTCAAGTTAACCTTGACTATACATACTAGGAGCAGTGGGCTGTGGGGAGCAGTCAGGGGTTAAGGGCCTTGCTCCCTTAGTCGCTCTCACTTTCCCCACCTCAGCCTCTTGCCAGTCCGGGGGCTCGAACCGGCGACCCACCAGTTACAAGTCCGCTTCACAAACCACTAGGCCACCACTGCCCCTCAAATATTACGCACTCCCCGTCGGGGAATCGAACTCCAGTCTTCCACGTGACAGGCGGAGATACTGTCCACTATCCTAATGAGGAAGCTAGCTTTAAGTCAGAAAATGGAGGAGAAGCTTCAAACATGTAGTACAAAAGGTCATATTTTAACTCAAAGCGTGATATTTGAATAATCCTAACCAACAAGTTTTGGTTCCTACACCTGACCAAACAGCAAATGACAATAAAACTAGTGTCTCGACGATTAATTGTCCTGCAGACAACAAATCCCAGACTCATAGGTTAAAGTCCTGATTCAAACCCACCAACATTTTGCACCATTTCATACTCCTGTCTGTTGTGTAGAAAATATGTTTTGTTTTCAATACGTTGATGCAGTTTAGACGTATAGGGATATCATTTTTATGAGACAGGGTTGGAGAGAAGAGGCTTAGTGTCACATCCTTGGATTTTCCTCAGTTTATTTCCTGTTATATTTTGAAAAGATCACTGTCCATATGTGTCTCTTGTAGTTTTATTTCCTCCTTTTGTCTGTTTCCCCTCCTTCTTTGATCGCCCTCATTATTTTCACCAGTGTCTTGTGAATCGTCTTGTCTCCCTAATTAGTTCTGTGTATGTATAGTCCTGCATCTTCCTTTGTTCGTTGCCAGTTTGTCTTGTTTCATCTCATATCACCTTCCTGTCTGACCTCCTGTCTGATTCTTCCAGGAATCCTTGTCTGCATTAGTTTTGTACATTTAGTTTTTTTTAAAACCCTGCGTGTTCCTTCGTATCCCCCTCCCTGTTAACTGCCTGGTTTTCCTCGTGTTCCTCATCAGATTCTGGTTTGTGAGTTTAGTTTTTGAATCCTGTCTGTCTTCTGCCTGCCAGCCTTCATGTTTTCATACTTTTTGGCTTGGTTACTTGGCAGTGGTGGCGCAACGGTTTAGTCCCTGGACTAATCAGAAGGTCAGAGGATTGAACCCCAATGCGACCATTGTTTGGGGCCTTGAGCAAGGCCCTTAACCCTAACTGCTCCAGGGGCGCAGTAACATGGTTGACCCTGCGTTCTCACCCCAACTGGGATATGCGAAAAGACAATTTCCTTCGGGATTAATAAAGTTAATAAAATCAAATTTAAAAAATGACTTCACTTATGGAGTCATCTGGATTACCAGCTGCCCTTGTTTGTTCCCCTTGATTAGAGTTTTGTCTTTTTGTTACCGACACCTGCCTGCCGTTTGAGTGTCTGGACTTGGATCCACACCTGAACACTCCCTGACACGTAGTTGTTGAAAATTAACAATTTTCAAACCACTGAATATTTTAGTGAACTATCTTGATACAAATAAATGGTTATATTGGTCAAACCAATCATGGCTGCACACCTAACATTAACCCCTGCTCCATTAACCTGAGCTGATTGTAACATTAATGCAACAATTTGACCACTTTAAGTATATCTATTTGCTTTCTTGCTGAGAATAAATGAAAATATTAATGCTACTGCCATGTCTGTATGCTAATCTAGCATTGTCAGGGTTTGTCGGGAAGGGACCCAAGTGTAGACATAAACGTGGCAAACAGGTTGTGGGAAAAAAAAAAGAATCAATCAAACTAAAGTCACTTACAAAAGGTGGGGACAAACAAAAGATGGCTAGAAGTCCACAAAAATATCCAAACTAAAAGTCTGAGTGAAGATAAAAAAAGTGGCTAACCCAGAGAAAACCAACAATCCAATTGCAAAATATACATATCTAGTGAGAAAACCCCCAAAAATCCCAAACACAAACCAGAAACAGATGAGGAGAATAAAACTGACAGACAGAGGGAAAGACAAGACTATTTATACATTCAAATCTGATTGGGAAGACAATAAACAGATATATCGGTTTTGTCCACTTTGTACTTAAAAACTAAATGTTAAAAATGACAAGGGAGTTACATCCAGTCCTGGCTCCACTCATGCTTCATGTGTAGTACAAGAGTGGTATTAAACCAACTCTCAGCAAGAAAGCAAACAAAAAAATGTTCCTTTAATCATAAAACTCAAGCTTTAAACCTCAAACAGCTCTTTGAAGAAGAAGAGATGTCACAAACTGTTCTCTCTAAACGAGATTTAATTAAGCATTTGACCCTTCAGCAGTGGAGTCCTCTCTGGGATAACAACTCTGTGCTACTTCTCAACATCTTCTCTAGTAGAGGACACAAATACAATGACAGCATATAGACGGTACATTGGAACAATCGTATACCAGAAGTTAGACTACATGTGACATTTAATAAACTAGGATTAAATTATGTGGTATTTTTGCCACTTTGTTCCACAGTTGTTTAATTTCTGCAGCCCCAAGACTTAATGGAAGTCTCGATCAATGTTATTTTATTTGTTGACACATTGTTTTGTGTGCAACAGGGACGTTAAAGCCTCCCGCAGATGACTTTCTGATAAGGAAAAAAAATACACAATTTCCTCAGACATGCTGAAAATTTTCCCTCCGAGCCTCCCGGGAATCCCTCTCAGTGGTTCCCAGCGACGTTCAAAGATGAACATCTGACAACTCAACACATCATATAACAGGCAAAAATGAGAAATTGCACTCAAAAGCATTAGTGCCTGTTTTCCTTGATGGTTTTTAACTTCACTGTGATTTTATCGCCCTTTGGAGGTATTTGTTGCCCCGAGCAGCCATTAAATTCTGACAGTAAACGTGGCAGACGCACATAAAAACAGTAAACTATCTCAAATATCTTCTGTCCTCTTACGACTGCAGTACAAATAATTTAATATGCATTAGTACCGGCCATTGTTCTGCCTTTTCTAGGAATAGAAAAGTCAAAATGCATGGCAGCTGGTAAATCTTAACTTTTCTGCACCAGAAATATCTTTTTATACTGTTTTTTCTGTACATAACCTTTATGTATGAGTAGATATAGTGGCCAGTGTGTCTGAATGAATGTATTTATGTGTCAATAGGTTGCTGCATATGACAATAAAGCCTCTGAATGCTTCGAATGGCTATTTCTAAGCAATAAAGATGCCAAATTCTGCCCACTAAGACCAGCATAATCCACCTTTTTCTCTGAGGTCAGCTACAAATTATGCACAGGTATGATCTGACATGCTAATTACAGCTCTGCTAGAACATTATAATTAATAAATCCGTGGGAAAATGGAGGCTATTGTTGAAAATTCTTGCAGGTTTTTCTAGTTCTGTTACACAAGTGGTGAGTCATAAAAGGAGCAAAAAAGCACATAGTTTCTAACTTTTATGTCATAACTTTGCAACTTTTACAACTAAAGACATCCGTTCTTAACTGATTTAAGTTAAGTTCAAGGTAAAAGTGCAACACATGCAGCTGAAACTCATTAAAAAGAGAGGATTTAATATATAAAACTGCCATCTTATCAGCCAAGGACATAAGTCGCTGGCTGTCCTTTCAGTTCCTATGATAGCTTATGAGACTCTGAGGTGTCAATCACGTTGTCAGTCAACAGACTCTCATATCTCCCTGACACCGATGTGCCATTTCAGATCAAACCTTTTCATTTGCAGCACTTGATCCTGGACTAAAAAGCACACAGAGGAATTGTAAATGAGTTTTTGGCAAGAGGTGAGTAAAGGTGATTTTTCCCAGCGAGCCAGAAAGTCATAATTAATGCATCGTCCCATCTCCACGCCACTTCCACGTTAGCGTTGCGCGGAAACAATAAAACATTAATGACCTCCAAACACAAAACTCTACAAATGGAAGGTTATTTTGGTGTGTTTAGCACCACCGGGAAAACAAAAGCATTTCGTAAACAACAACTTAGAGACGCCTTTGCGAGCTTTTAGGGCTCCTGTGGGCTTCCAGCCAACATTTTCCCCCCTTTAGAGAGGGAGGAGAGCTCGGGGCTGGCGCGCATAAAGACTCTAAGAATAAACACACTGATCTGGAATCACCGGCGAGCTCCCACCGATGCATGAATGCCAGCATCACCGTGAAAGAGAGGCCGGCCTCCGATCGGCGCCGCGGCTCTAAGATGCTTTGTGGGTTGTACGGTCCCCGGAGTTTCAAAGGGGGTTGAAGGAGTTCAGTGCTATCTCTCTGCAGCAGGTAGCCTGACTAATAGCACACTCAAAGCCTCTTGAATGTCAGAGTATCCCGAGCTCGCTTCCCTGGAAATCCGGACGGAAATAGTCTGCAAAGTAGCGTACAATTGAAGCCCACAGCTGGAACTGAAAGCAGCCCCAGAAAGCTGCAACACGGGGCAGCAGGACGGGTCACAAAGCACAGCCCTGGCATTTTACTTTGAGGGAGAAAGCAGGAAAGTCACAACACAAAGCTACCCAAGGTTTGGAGATATGGCTCAGTTGGTTTCTGAGGGAAAAGTCTGTGATTTAAAAAGGTTTCAGCAACTTCAGAAAACACACTGATGCACTAAAAGTAAACGAGAACTGGTTAAACAACACAATTTGTAGTTCTACAGTTGAATTTTTAGGTGTTTAAGACAGTAATATAGTAATATTGTACAATATACTGTATACAATGAACATATGGAAAGTGGATGTCCAGTCTTCATTTATTTATTCACGGACTCAGTGTCTCACTAAAGGCACAACTTGCCATAAAAGTAAAAGCAAGTTGCTCTCCTGATTTCGTTTTTTAAAGAGGATTTTTACATGTTTTTGTTGAAAAATGACCAATTATATTTGAACAACTTTGATAATCAACCACTGAATAGGGAATAAAACAAGGATATTACTAATACAAAGGTAGCTCTAGTGATGAAGCAGAGATTAAAGTTGGCACATGATCGATTGAGACAAAAAAGAGAAAGATGTTAAATATAACCTGAATGACCCGAGTATCATGGAAGGTACAGAGTGTTCATTGAAAAATTAGTGTCATATTTCTGAAATAAATCATGAAATTGTTTAATTTGAGCTTAGATACCTTAGAAAAAAGCAATAAATAATTTTTTTGTCCAGCTAAGTTTGAAAGACATGTTTTCGTTAAAGATTGCCAAAGTTACAGCATTTATCAGAGCCACAAACTGTAAAAACATTCCAAAAGTGCTTGAACTACTCATGCATTGGGAAAATTAGCCACATCTAAGCTTGCAAATGTGATATTTCAACAAAATCACTATATGCTACATCACGCAGGCTACATTTGCCAAAAATGAAACCATTTTCTCAAACTAAATTCTGTAAAATAAAGTAAAAATCTACGTTCCTCAATGCAAGCGAGAAGCTATGACTGACTCAGGTGTGACCAACAGTCACGTCACAAAAAATCTGAGACTTCTTGGCTGAACTGCAGGCAGTGTTTACACAGAGCAGTATGGACATATATTAAAAATGTAAGCAATAAAATGTCTATAGTTTGTAAAGCTGGTATTTTTTTCAGTATTGGTAACACCCCTGGCACTGATTGATTCAATTTTTTTGGTAAATAATCAAGGAAAATCAGCATTCATTTTAAAATTAAATTCTGATTTATGGTATTATGTAACCCATTTTTGGGTTCTCTCTACTTCTAGCCATGGTTGTACTGTTTTTATAGAAGTGCAGCACATAAAAGTTGCAGTGACAAATGAGCCCACAGTGAGTAAAAATGTGACAGGAGCATTAAAATGGCCAGAAACTACTTGAGGTTCAGAGAGTTAAATTATGTAGTAAGTACCAACAGACATTCAAGTGTCATTTTTAAAACTGGAACTTTGCATGGCAGATAGTGAGGCGTATATACTCAAAAATCCATGTTTCTTTTTGTTATTCATTGTAGGTCAGTGTGTGAAAGGCGAACACTGCCAGGGTTAGTAGTTCAAATCCCTACATGGTTCAGTCATTCACACGTGGCATTAACTCTGCCATTGTTAAGGCTCTGACTATAACTGGATGCCCTCTTGGTACTGGAAGGACTCTGGATTAAAAGGGCAGAAAAAAGCAAAGAGGGGCGATATGTTACAACCAGCATGCAAAACCAAAAAACAGTCAAATTGGATTTACACCGAAGAAAAGCCGCGTGTCGCTGCTCAGAAACACACTAAACACTGAGCCTTCAGCCCATTACTGCAGTCTGTGCTCTCACAATCACATGGGTTTAAATCCCATTTCACACTGTGTTGTCACATCCCTTTGTTTGGCCTTTGCCTGTCTCTCCTCTGTGTTCACCGACCTCAGAAAAGCCCTAATAAAATATGAGAGCAGGCTACATTTTCTGAAAGTCGTGGGGAGTTTTCTGCTATGTAAGGTGCCCTCAGGTCGGGAGAATAAATAAATGAATAGCTGCTGAACAAATGCTGACAACATAATGTTGTTAACGGAGCAACAGACGAGGCTGAACAGTCACCTGAAAATAATGACTTCACCTTTCCAAGAGAGAGTATGAGCACCCACAGTGGTATCTACATTACAGTTGAAAAGAGAGAGAGACGGGCCATATATAAATACAGGTAAAATAATAATGTGACTTACCAACAGTCCCTGAACTACTCATGCATCAAAATCACTTTATTCTATGTCACATTTGAAAAAATGGCCAAAAATAAACCCTTTGCTTTATCCAGATTCTGTAAAAAAAAATTAAAATTCTACGTTCCCCAGCACAACGGAAAAGCCATTACTGACTCAGGTGCGACCAACAGTCACGTGGCAAAAATTCAGGCAGTGTTTACACAGAGCTGATTGGAGTCCAGTCCAGGCCATACATTAATGCCGGTAAAGTAACACAAGCGTTAACAATAGCGTGTATGCATCATTACAATCCACACTAACACCCAGGCGCTGGCTTGACAGCTGATTTCTGCGCTCTGTTTGTTTGTTAAAGCCTTTTCTACCCCTGAGGTCTGGGCACTCATTATACTCGGTGTAAAGTAGAGCAACAACAACACACACACACACACACACACTTGTGCACACAGCAGCAGCCACATAATGGTTTAAACCAAACAGAAGGACTAATCCTTTACATTAAACTAGATACACTTAACTTCCACAGACATAAAAGGCCTTCGTGCATATAAACGCTCTCACTTCCAGCCCGTATCGCATTTACACACACCATTGTACTTATAAAACAAATCCGCAGTGACCCTCTAACAAGCAGACGTGACATCGGTTAGCAGCTGTTTATAGCAGCAGCCGTCATTCTCCATCTTCTATTTGTGTTCTCGCAAATGTGCAACGCCACAAATATTAATTTCGAGCCATGGAAGGGAAAAAAGAATAATGCTTTTACACACTAACTGACTATGCCTGAGTGCTTACTAGCAATTCAGCTTAATTTAATTTAATCACTGTCGCATTTACAGAAACTGGAAACATTATGCACCTTGTATTTATTTACTAAATGAACACGTTTACATATGTTTGCTGCACCTTGTATGTAATTCTTGCACTACTTTAGGCTATGACTTTTGCATATATGTTCAGCAATGTGCAAAATTAAGTTGTGCAACAAAACTTCAACCACTGTTTTAATAGTTCTTAATACACCAAATAAGCTAACGTTACAAGAATAAGCTATCCCACTGTTTTCATAGATAGACTTCTACATTAAATTTCTCTACTAGACTTTTATATGTGCACATTTCTTACTGTGCTTTTAAAGAAATGTCTGATTTAGTGAATGCACTGAGAGGACTGCTGCTTAATTTCATTCTACACTGTGACTATGACAATAAAGGAATTCTTTTCTATTCTTATTTTTTGTGCAAAAGCTGCCTTTTTGTCTCCAGGTGCTGTAAACAGGGTTTTACCTCATTTGCAATGTTGTTTTTTGTGTTCAATAATTTGCAGCATAACATTGTGAGCTGAGCATTCCCTCTTGTAAATCAGTCTGACCAGCACCTGAGGCCGGGTGCGTCTGCAGCAGCTTTCGTCGCTCCAGCTCCTGCGAGGGATTTTCTGTCGGCTGCAAGGATCCCAAATTCAAATTTTTCCAAACAATAACTCCTGTGGGGCAACAAAATCATGCAGCAGCAATGGTCTGCTCAGCAAACAGGATTACTAGTGAAAGCCAATCACTGACCCAGCAAGCAGGGAACGTTCCTGCAACATTGCCTAACACCACCTACACGTTTTCTAATGTTGTTTCGAAGAAAATATCTTAATCTAATCTTCAAAGAAGGTTTTAGGAAAATGTATTGTTTTCAAATAATGCTGTGAACTCAGATTATGTTCTATGGTAACAAAAGAAAAACGATCTCAAACCAACATTCAGAAAATGTGTTCAAGATGTTTTTGAGGCCTCAGAGGACAGAATGTGTTGTTTTATAAATGTTGCTGTAATTTGATGTATTAACAAAAGGTGGAAACATTTTGCCTGCAATATCCTGAGGATGTTTTGCAATGTTGCTGTTGAGAACGTTCTTCTACAAAACGTTCCCACAATATTGCAAAACAAAAAAGGAAGTAGGTTCTCAATGCAGCATTCAAAAAAATGTTTAAGGAATATTATTAGAGAGTCTTCAAAGAACTTTATCCTGCTTTTCTGGGAACTTGAATAAAACTTCCTGCTGAAAACATCATTAGAACTGTGCAGAACAAAAACATTCTAGCTGGAGATCCCATGTAGACAACTGTTGCTGTTAAGAACGTTCTTTTATAAAACATTGCCATGTATAGAAAGAATGCACCGGAACACTTGTGAGTAAATAAATGCTACTTCATATGTCTGCTCATGGTGCTGTTGTTAACACCGTCGCCTCACACCTAGAAGATCCCCGGTTCACATCTCAGTTAGGACGCCTGGGATCTTTCTGTGTGGAGTTTGCATGTTCTCCCTGTGCAGTGTGGGTTTTCACCAGGTTCTCTGGCTTCCTCCAACAGTCCAAAAACATGCTGAGGTTAATTGATGATTTTAAATTGTCCGTAGGTGTGAATGTGAGTGTGCTTGGTTGTCTGTCTCTATGTGTAGCCCTGTGATAGACTGGCAACCTGTCCAGGGTGTCCCCAGCCTTCGCCCGAGTCGACTGGAATAGGCTCCAGCGCCCCCGCGACCCTACAGAGAATTAAGCGGTGTATAGATAATGGATGGATGGATGGATGGAGTCTTTGTTTCCTGCAGTTGTATTTGGACAAACTTTATCACCAGTACAAAATGAGCATGTCTAAGAATGCCAACATTATAATCAGCACTATGACTTCCAACCATCTGTGGCAGCAACGTGCACAACTGCTGCTATCATCACTCCTTTGTTACAAGTCTGGCTTTTCAATTATTCTGCAAATCAAACGACAAATGGGACACAAAAGCAACACGAGAAGTCAAACATCCAGTTTCTGCCTCCCAGCATGGCAAATAGAAAACAGACAGAAGAACTAAACCAGCTAAATTTAAATGGAAATCAGGCAAATAACAAAAAGGTAGGCGACACCAGACAGAATCAGTCCTTTAGCTAGACACAGCTGCTCTGATTTAAACCACAACAGAACTTCGACTCTAAAGGATCAAGTTGGTTGCAGCTTTCTGTCTTCAGATACTAAATCATAGATCCAAACAAGACATAGAAGAACACAAAAGAGTGTCTCATATAGTAGAAATCTCAGGACATAACAGATTCCAATCCAAAACAAACCTCTTTAAAAAAAATTTAAAAAAAAAACTGATTTAAAATGTACCTGAGGAGAGTCAGGCCAAATGCAAAAAGATCCAACTATAATTAAGTCAAACCCAAAATGCAGTCAAGCCAAAAATGGACCAAAGAAAGAGGCAGCAGAACTAAACTAACTACCAATTAACACCAGTATGTTTCATTTTCATGCATTTTACAATTGTTTCTCATTCAAATAAAACATCAGTCGTGGTAATTATGATGCACCATGTGATAAAAGCTGCCTTTGAGTTCAGATTAATGGCAAATAGGGGCAGAATTTAACTTTAAATTCTCGAAAACACACTGTAATTAACATTTTCCAGGCTTTTGAGGATTGTTTGTGTGATACAAATGACCAAAATAGCAAAACTGAGGAGCACTGAAGTCTTTATCGGAATTGCATGTCTTTTTTGCAGTAGACCTTGAAATGCGACAACTTTATGGGCACACTCGGCCTCAGGATTCAGAAATGTGGAATCCAGAAAATCCACTTGTCTCACAAAAGCCACAATTTACCTAAAAAAAATGCAAATTTCTTGTTGTTATAGCTTTAAAAAGAATCCAACACTCTCATCAAATCCGTCTCCGAGCTAAAACGCAGCACAGCGGCTGGTTGACTGTCCAGCTTCTTTCTCTGCAGAGATCTTGTTTGTTTACAGTAATCATGCTAATGTCATCAAGCTAATGAGGTAATGATTTATTGATGATACATTGCTAAACATAGCAGTGAAGTTCCAGTCCGTTAATGATCTTTACCTCATGTTCCCTTCACTGAGCATCTTACTCCTCTCTGGCGGCTGGTTGGGCCTGAGTCTGCTCTCATTTAGCCTCCGACGAGCACAAACAAACCATTAACCCTCTATGGCATGAATTTTTATTTTAGGAGGAAAAAAATATTTCACCCTAGTTTATGGGAGCTTGGGGGTCCCTGATAATATATCAATCATAAAATGTGTACCCCCCCACACCCCCCACCAGATTTGGGTTTGTTGCCTCAGGGCAACAAGATGCTATGAGGGTACTAAAACACCAAGGTTTTCTATATTATGTAATAAG
>OMNN01000516.1:0-19458 GCA_900302755.1 Chromis chromis | reverse complement strand
GACTAATCTGACTCAAGTATCTTTTAATTATTTAGCCAACATCAAAATGTGTCAGGTCAGGTAGTACCAACATGTTTCACAGCAGACGAGGTGTGGTGTTCAACCAAGACAAGCACATTTACCAGAAAAATGTTGCTGAAAGACAAAAGAAAAGAGTGCCAGCTGATGTCTTTGTTTTTTCTGCAACAATAAAAAGACAGGCCTTGACAGTCTTGTTTTGTTGTTGTCACTTTTAGCTTCTGTAACAGAAACACCTCCTTTCTTTGTCAGACCCAAGCAGCAGGTTCTCAGACATGTTTGTACATGAATACTAGAACTTACTTATTAACTCTCCGACAGACACTGATTCAACTGATTACTGAGCGGTTATTCCATGTTCAAGTTCATCTCCCACCTTTCCAAATGCAACACCTCACGTTCCTGGTGAAACTCCCCGAGGGACCGAGACGGAGGCTGGGTGGGCCGGAGCAGCTTACTGAGCGGTGACTGTCGCCGATAACAATAGCTCAGAGGGAGCTGTCACAATGGACACGGTCGACTGCTCCTCCCGTACAACCTCTCAACAGACGTCAGCTGAACCAATAATCACAGACAGGTGGGCTGCAGCGGCGGCATGCTGTGACTACATCCAGGTCCTCGGGGAAAAACACACTGTCAGGAGCCTAATTTAGACACAGATACAAGAAATTAACGCTTTAACTGGTTTGCATTATGTAATCTTAAATCTCAAGACACCAAACACTTTCCAAAAACTAACCTTTATAATAGAGGGTGTATCAATCAAATGACTCCATTCATGCTAATATTAATTTGCTGGACTTGTAAGCCATAAATAAGAACAACTATGGGGTTGCAAAGTTTTGGAAAATGAAAAAAAGACTTGATTGAATAATGTGTTCTGTCATGTTTAAAAAAAAAAAAAAAAAAGTAAACGTTTATTTAAATTTGAAGAAAGTTGGTTTGAAACTAATTAAGGACCAGTCTTGCTCATCAATCTACACTCAATAACCAATAATGAGAAAGTGTAAACATGTTTCAAATGGTTTTGCAAGTTTATTAAAAATCATAACAGAAAATGCTTACTCCTATTAACCTATTCCTAATCTCCTATTCCTTTTAAGAAAGTATTCAGACTCTGTGACTTGACTGGAATTCACATGTGACAAAAAAGCTTAGAAATGGAAGCACCTGTGTAAAGCTGCATGCAAAAGCAAAAACCAAGCCATAAAGTCCAAGAAATCTGTAGACCTCTGTGATAAAACTGTAACAAGACATAGATCAGATATCCTCTGCAGAGGGAGGTGAAGAACCTGCTAGAAGGGCGACTATCTCAGCGGCTCTCCATCAATCTGATCCTCATAGTACAGCGGGTAGACAACAGGACGGTCTGCTTAGAACAGGATGCCCTTTAAATGCCAAACAGCAATTATACATCTCTGAGAACTCTCTGGTCAGATGAAACAAAAAGTAAAATCTTTGGGCAGAAATGTATGCACTATGTCAGTTGAACAGCAGACACTGCGCATCAACCTCTAGTACAGTCCCTATGAAGCACGGTGGTGGCGGCATCATGCCATAGAGACACTTCTGAGCAGCAGGGACAAGAAGACTGGTCAGAACTGACGGAAGGATGATTGCAGCAAAATACAGGGAGGTCCTTGAAGAAAACCTGCTCCAGAGTGCATGCATCATTATAGGTTACTGAGTGCAGATTTGTGAGAAGACATCATTTTACTCCCTTTTAAAAGTAAATCTACAACATAATAAAATGTGAAAAAGTGAAGTGAGTCTCAGTACTTTCTGAATCCACTGTGATTCATTTTGAGACAAAAGATTTTTGTCTCAAAGATAGAAGAAAAAAATGTTGTTGCCATGTTAAAATAAATGAGTATATATTGTATGTGACAGCTGTACGGGGAAATGAGTAAAGACACTGTCATAATTTAGATTTTAGGTTGCAAATCATCCTTCTCTTAATCGTAGAACCAACCATTCTACATCGGAATCACATCCCTCATCAACCTCATCAAGATTCTTTTTCTTGAATGAAGATGACTGAAAAACATGTTGAAATATAATTTAACCTAATTTTAAACATTAAAATTAATTAAAAACATGAAAATGTGCATTACATGTTAGTGTTGTCCAACAGAGAGCAGCACAGACCTGGTAATGCTAAATGCAAAGCAAAGTCAATCGTTTTCATGAGGAGGTGTGAGTCAGCTTTTTCTTTGGTGGGATGAGGACGAGATGTCAAGTGTAAAAAAAGAAGAACAACTGTCTAATCACAGCTTGGAGGCATGTCCATGGGCGGGGTTTAGCATCACTGGCAGCTCTGATAGACCATGCTGACAATTAAAATACAAAAAAAAACTGAAATAAAAGACAGACTAAATTACTAGACTAAAAGAAAAAAAGCTTTCAATAAAGTACAAATATAAACCACTTGTTCATTTTATGACTAAACATTTTTATTTACAATCTGATTATTTTATTTTGACATATACTTGTCACTGATACTATTCAAACTATTTTTAAATGACAGTCTGACACTGTTCGTCAACATTTTTGTGTAGCCGGACACATTATCCTGCTGAAAGACGACACTGCCGTCAAAACAATACCATGGGGAATTCCCATGAAGGTATGGTTTCTAAGACTGTTCAGGTAGGTGGTATGTGTCAAAGTAACAGCAGAACATTGTACTGTAAGGAGATGACGGATGCTTTCACTTCACCTGCCAGTGGTTATAATGTTGTAGCTGATGTATTACAAGCCATTCGGTACCTTATGGTCTCTCTTTGCACATTTTTACTCACTTTGGAGTAATTTTTTCTAGCACAACTATGGCAATAAGAATCCCAAAGATTTCTGTGCACATTTATATAGCATAAATCATTAAAAAGAAAAAGTGAAAGTCGAGATTCTTTTTTCATTTTACAACATTTGAAAACTGCCAAACATACTATAAATAATATAAAACCATGTAGGATTTGTATTTGTTTCCATACTTACTCCACACTCTCCTCTCCACTCTACCCTCTGTATACACAGCCTGCAGTTCAGCCCAGTTCAGGCGAAAAGTCCCGGAACTTTTGCCACATAATGGTGGATTAAAGCTGAGTTACAAATGGCTTCATGGTTGTGCTGAGCAGTGCAAAAAAAAAAAAGGTCAAAGGCTAATTGTTGGTGAACTTTAAAAGGAAACATGTAGATTAAAGTAATTATGAAGATTAGATGCAGGTAATTTTCCCTATGGAGCTGCATGCCACACATCATTAGCTCAAGAACCATTGGAAATGTCAAAATCTGATTCTGTTTTTACAGTTTCTGGCTTTAATAAATGGTATCAAATTGGCCATTTTTTAAGAAACAGCATGCTTTTTAAAGCTGCTGCAGATTTTAGAGTTGAAAGGATTAATACAATTTGAATAGCTGTGTTCTGATAGTAAAGTGAAACATCCACTCATCAAAGGATTATCCCAAGCTCCTCTTGTCCAACATGTTCCCAACTCTTAGAAACTGTTCTGAAACCAGTGGCCGTAACACTGTATCTTCAAAAATTTAACAATGAATGCAAAGTCCTCTGAGAGAGTCATACATCCAATTAAAATACTACACTGAAGTAAGGTGTTTTCATGAATGAACAAACATTCCTGATGTAATTTTGTGAACAAACAGCATCTGCAGCACAGTCTTCCTATTGTGTGTCATGATTAGGTTTCACTGCTTGGCAGAGTTGAGAGAATGAAGTGAAAAAAAAACAACAACTTCTCAGCTGAATCCAAGATGAGTCATCAGTGACTTATCTCTCGAAGTACAATTCAGCAGGAGAGCTGTGTGGAGGTGTGTGCTTCCTGCTGTCTTACTGCTAAAATGACTCTCGCTGTTATAGCTTCAGACATGGGCTGTGTCCCAGAGCTCTTTCACTCCTCCTCCGCCTCCAGTTTGTGACTCCGAGCAGACCAGATAGAGTGGAGAGCGGGGCGGCGGGGGATATTTCGGAACAATTTATTTGCTCCGTCATGAAATCTGTTATTGATGAAGTGGCACTTATTGACCGAAACAATCATGAGCCGAGGATGTGACTCATCAAAGTTTTCATGCGGTGCCCTCATTAATTTGAAGCTGCTGGTGTCAGTTAGAGGATGTTAAAATTTAGACAATAGAAACTTTGATTAGAAAATTGTAGTAGCCATGCTTGTATGGTTTCTCTGGTGGTGGAGACTTCAAGAGTTAGGGAGGATAAAAGGTAAAAGAGATCGAGGAGGGAAAAGATAAGAGAAAAGATTGGGGAAACCTTAGAAAAAAGATGCTTTCCCCTAACCCTACAAGGGTGTAGGGGAGGAGGGAGGAGATAACATAAGAAAAGTGGAACATAGTGGCAAATAAGACAAACTAGAAGATGAAATAAAGCAGCAAATAAAAGGAGATGGCAACTGGTGAAATTATGAGAAATTGAAGGAAACAAGAAAATGCAGAAGTCAATAAAATCAATGAGTTTATACACAAAAACAACAGTTTTTTGTGTGCAGAGCCCACATTAAAACTGCTTTCATCTGGTAAATTTCTACCGTCAGTCATCCTGCTGAACCTTTGTCTGGCCGCTCTCCTCTCAGCTCCTCTGAGCTGCAGTCAGACAGCTGATTCTAAGGACAGACGTGTTTAATGGAAGTGGGAGTCTGCATGGATCGAATGGATCAAAAGCTTCGGGCGCTCATATTGCTTTTAATGTGGGTTCCCGTCTAGTCACAAACAACATTCACGAGTGGTCGAGGCCAGCAGCACAGAGAGATCCCTGCCTTTTATCCAAAGCAAGAAAACTATTAAATGACTTACTCATTCTATTATCCAATTGGACAATCATGAGGCAGATATGTGTAAAGAGACATGTTCACATCAAGCATTAGAATGTGGGAAAAATTTGCTATAAGGATGCAGTTTACTCAGAATACTCAGAAACCACCCAGTGAGGTGCAATTCTGTTAATGGAGGCACCTTGTTAATGAGGTCAGAGGACTTGTTTTATCCTACCCAGAGGATAGGGTAACTCAGGTAACCACTCTTCAACAACAAAAGCACCTCGAAACCAAGTGGATGGCCTACAACCTCAGAAGACCACATTGGGTTATTCTCTGTAAATCAAGAACAGAAATCTGAGGCTGCATTTAGCACAGGCTGTCTAAAACTAGATGGTTAAAGATGGAAAAATGTAGAGTGGTATGATGAATGTCCACTTCTGGTTCACAAGTTGGTGCCAACAACATGAATCTATGGACCCTACCTGCCTTGTATCAACCATTCAGGCTACTAGTGGTGGTGTAATAGTGTCAGGAATGCTTTCTTGTTACACTTTGGAAATCTAAATACCAGTCAATCATGATTTGAATGCCCCAGCCCATGTGCATACCTTTATACCACAGTTTACCATCTTCTAATGGTTACTCTGCATCATGATGCACCAAGTAACAAAGCTTTTAAAAGTGCAAAAAGTACTGTCAGTACTGATGACACAACCATCTTCTTTGTTTATTGGAACGGTCACTGGACAAAAGCAAATAGGGGCTTGGTAGCTCAACTGATCTGTATGGTGTAAGCAGAGAAGTCGCAGATTTTAGCTGTGCAGGAGGGCTAATTAAAATCACTAACTGAATATAAAATTGAACGAACCTTTCCTGACTTAGGGCGAAGGCAAGGGACACCCTTGACAGATCGCCAGTCGATCACAGGGCTACACATAGAAACAGACAACCAAGCACACTCACATTCACACCTACGGACAATTTAGAATCACCAATTAACCTCAGCATGTCGTTGGACTGTGGAGGAAGCCGGAGAACCCAGTGAAAACCGACGCATGCAAAGGGAGAACATGCAAACTCCACACAGGTTCCGGGACGTGAACTTCTAGCTGTGAGGCGGCGGTGCTAACAACTGAGCCACCATGCAGCCCCCTAACTCCCAGGTAATCCAAAAATGTGCAAAGAGGTGGAGCGCGACTGGAGTTTCAAACAGCAACAAATTGTCGTATTATGGCACCCACCTGTAACTAAAAGCAGCCACACCCTTAATTATACACAACATTAAACCCTAATACAACTTAAATGAGCAAATTATAGAAAAATGTATCTCTTGTCATGAATGGATAAATTAGCTACAGAAATTTTTTTGTTTTTGTACCACACTGTAAGCACGTTTATTTTGGCTGTAAAGTTGGGCATTTTAACATGGAGGTCTACGGGGATCAACTCGCTTTTGGAGCCAACCTCAAGTGGTAATTTGAGGAACTACGGTTTTTGGCACTTTTCCACGAGCTTCAATTTTCAGCCCAGGTGGTTGCCGGTTCATTCAAATTAAAATTCAACATGCAGTGTAGACGTTGTTAAGACATCGTACATGTTTGATTAAATTGCAACAGTGTGCAGCTTTCAAAGCTACCTCAGCTAGAATAAGTAACAGTTGATGGACCACAGCTTGCGCACTGCAAATTTTGCTGCAGGGACGTAAGAATATAGGAATGAATATGCTTCTCAAAGAAACTATGTTGGTTACAGGCCATGCTAAACTGAGGAAATTTCATATCAAATCAAACATTGCATACCGAATGACTCAAGCCAAATGCACGTACCGTTACATCCCTATGATACAAGCAAGCATCAGCAATAAAATTACACCATCAAATCATATTTTTTTTGATCCAAACATTATAATGATCCTTAATTAGTGCAGCTCAGTGATTTTTTTCCACGAAAACTGCAACCCTCAAGGAAACCAAGATGGATATTAATAACGTGGGCGGACCAATCCTTCTCTAGGCCATGCCGTAACCTCTCTTCTGTCATGGATGTGGCTGATCCCATGTGACAGGCAGCGCTCCAGAAACCACAGACCCTGAGGGAGGAGATACAGTAGCTGGCCTATGTCAGAAACACTGACCACCCTCAGGGAGCCGGACACAGACGTAAAATTTGTGACCGACAAACATCAAAATACTGTCTTAAATCAGATTGTGTATACCATTGTCTTATTTTCCTCCAGAATAGTATGAAGCCTCTTTTTTTATTCCAAGTGCCACAAGGCTCTCACTAAGCATGAAATTGGTCGTGATTACAGAAGCCTTCTGTTGTACAGGGTTGCCAACACTCTTGCTTTTTTGTCATGAGACTCCCGCTGTCAGGCACAGTCTCACACTCTCACACTTCGTGGACAAATCTCACTCTGTATAGGAGGAAGACCTAAAGCCAAAACTTTATGAAAAACATACAGTAGTTAAATATATTAAAACACTGTATGCACTTCCTGAACTAAAAGAGTGCAAATATTGCAGTTTGTATGACTGTGGTTGACAGAGGTGTACACACACACAATTTTCTGAAGCCACAAAACACCTTTCATGAATATTGGATTTTGCCTCATTCACTTTGTTTAACTATTTCACATCTTACTAATAAATAAAGGACCTCTCTATGTGTGTCTGTCCTCACTTTTCTCAACAAGCGTTTATCTGATCTACTTAATACTTTGGCGAGTATATTGCTGGCAGCCCAACAAAATAGTGTCAATTGTGTTTTGGCAAAAATGTGGTTTTCTGTTACACTTCAACAACAGCATGTTTCCAATGACGGCGCCCTCAGCGAGCCATCGTCATCAGGGGCATTGATTCTGAACTCAGTGTGCATATTTTACCACTTGATGTGAAGTTGTTCTGGAAGCAATCTTTGGTAACTATCAGCTGTCAAAGCAATAGATTCTATGTGAAAGATGAATGTAGCTACTGTGACTACACCCAATAGTTTGTCGATTAGTGTTTTGAAGTCTCAAGTTTGAAATTTGGTCATCAACCTTTTTGAAGCTGCACATGATGATCGAGGGGTGGGTTGACTAAGAATTTAAGCACAGTACGCATGGCGACCTGTCAAACAAAAGGTAACCTTGCCCTTAAGCATACCCTGATTTATCACCAATTTTACCCCAAATAAAAAGTCTTGAAACTAGTGATTGATAACATAAACTCATTGCGAAAAGGCTCAATGCGATAACAAATCAAGTAACAAGTACGATCATTTTCTCATTGACTACTATACAATCAGACTTTGGAGGAGTTGCCACCTGCTGGCTGTTGGCAAGAACACAGATAAAAGTCACTTCTTTGTTGGCTTCACTTTTTAGACCTGGAGGCTATTTCCACTGTTTGTATACGGCCTATGAGGACAGCAAGTGATTAATAAAAGTCAAGTTTCGTGATTATTTTGCAATGGATCACATGGTGAAATACATCATCTACTAACAGATGATTTAGACTATTCTCAGACTGATGCAGGCATCAATGTCCCCCTCAGGGCGTTTTGTAATAACTTCTGTAACATTATTTCCTCTAATACCATCATCAGGCCAACATTATAGTTCGTCTGGTACTTTCGTTTATGACCAAATACCAGTAAAACTGATGACATTCCCATCAGCCACAGCTGGATTCAGTTTGTTGCTAATAACTGAGTGACAGAATGCTAACACAGTTAATATATCACCTGCTAAAAATCAGCAGTGTTGACTTCATATTTTGCATGTAGCATCTAAAAGCACAGCTGAGCATCAACAGAGCTCCATAGAACCAACAGTGCAGCTGCAGACTTGAAAGGAAACCACACATGGATTGTAACACTCCAGGCACTCACTGCAATTAAACATGTTTATTGGCGCCTGCTTTAAGAATGTCTACATAGATATGACATATTTATGTTTTAAGTTCAAATGCAAGATGTTCAGAAAGCATTAAATGTCTATGGTAATTAATAAACCCCCAAAACTCATTTGTGTGTAGTTTTTACCACAAAAAGAATCCCTTTTTGTCTTAAAATGGCTAAGATGCAACTCCTCAAATTTGCTTTGTCTACACAGATCTATGAAGTCCCTGCCTCTCTTTCCACCTACCCCTCTCCACTGGCTGCAGCTTGAGCCCACCAGCTCAACTATGACTGAATTGTAATATTGAAGTAATTTCAGTCATACATATTCAAGCCAGAAACCAATTCTGAAGAAGAAGAAGAAGAAGAAGAATACAGAATGCACACACTTACAAATTGGCAGGATTGGTTTCTTTGGTTTGTTATGTAATAAACCCCAGAAGTCTGATTCTGTGTTTTTAAGACTGTCATCAGTACACAGTACAGCAGTTTCCAGATGGAGATGCTGAGTTGTGGCTCTGACTGATTATTTCGCTCATGATGTGTCTTCCAGCATATAAAAACACCATATGGACATGCTAACGAGATAAAAAATACACTTGAATTGAACAGGCAACGGTCTCTATTATTCATCATAGATCAACCTTGATCAAGGCTAGTAGTTCAAAGCTAGTAGAAAAGTGCCCCAAGGTTGCAGGTACATGCAGTAACACATAAGCGCATATTAAATGACATTTTGTAGATGGAGAAAAGATGAAAATACAGAAAGAGCTGTGCTAGGGTCACTCTGTAGACGAGCATTAGTGACTTAAACACAATGCAAGCAGCAACAGGAAGCCAAGGGTAATGAAATGTGGAGTGAAATGAGCTGTCTTGGACTGGTTGATGACCAGACATGCTGTGGCATTTGGACCATTTGCAGAGGTTAACACTGCATGCTCTTGGCCAAAAGTAGTCAAGGCGATGGAAAAGTGACTGCACAAAGGACATAATCTTTGTAATGTTATATAAACTGTGAAAAAGTATGGGTAAATTCTCCATCAAGGTTGAGTCACCACTTGCTTTCTCACTATGTATACGTAATTAGTTGTGCAACGTTTTGGATAGACTTCATACCTAGTTAATTTTTTTGTGTCATAACTTGTACATTTAGGTAAACTTTACTCAAACACTGGGTGAAATCTACTACAAAAAAATACTGCAGATTGTTACATCAGTTTCATTGCGAAAAATGTAGTAGTTTTCAGGGGAGTGCATGTTTTATTTAGAGACTAGTAGTAGTTGTAATGTGAAGCTCACTGCAACGTAGAAAACTGAGCAGGTTCCTAGTGCTGATATGAATGGCAAAAATATCTACATGGATGTGGGTTAAGGTGGCAAAATATTTAAATATGGGAACTGAAAATAAGCTAAAAAACACAGCTTCAGACTGACTAAATAAAAGTGGATAAAAACTTTATGGATCATGACCCTCTTGCTCTGATAGTTGGTACTGTTTCCCATAGCAACAGATACAAACCAGCTCCATTAGTCAGTAATAGTGTATACAGATAGGGGTTTGGATTAAGGATGGCAATTTATTATGATTAATTCAATTTATTAAAACTCAGTGAGGGCTAGCCCTCATTTATAATGACGTAACAGTGTAAGAGTGTTGCTACAGATTGCTTGCATTCACCCACATGAATGTAAAATATCCTGCACCTACATTTATGTTGAGTCCTGTGGGATCCCTATCCTATTCTAGGTTTATGTCTTCAAGTGCTCCTCAGATTCTATGTGTAGACATTTTTCTAATATCATCATAGCCTCCTTTAAATTAGAATATTATCAATCTACTCTAATGGTTTTAGAGGCCGAGGCCCCCATCTTTAGATCTCAAATCTGTAGGAATTTTCCCTGGCCGAGCTGGCAAAGTAGACTGGGTAGTTTGGGTAGATTGGGTTAGTGGGTTTTCTGCTAATTGCAAGGTTGCTTGTTCGATTCCCCAGCCCCTCTGCATGCTAAATTGTCCTTGGGCAAGACCCTGCAGCCAAAGCTGCTCCAGATGGCAGATATACACCGTGTATAGCAGCTCAGCCACCATTGGTGTGTGAATGGATGAATGGGAAAACATTGTAAAGCATTTTTGTTTACCGCTAAAGTAGAAAAGTGCAGATCATTTACTGTTGGGACCTTTGCAAAATCCTCCATCAAGGAGGCTCACATGGCACAACATCAACCTAAGAACCTGCTGTTACATCAGTGGCAAAAGAGGTCATGAATCTCAAGGAAGTGCATTTAAGCTCAGTCGGCCCTGAAGCAGCAGACCGGTATTGAGAGATCAGAAGGGTTACAGCTTTGGTGGTCATCAAAGAAAAAAGCTGGTGTGGCAAGAGTTCAGTGATGACAAGGGCTTGCAGATGGTCTCAAGGAGATTCTGCCTGTCAAACTGTCCAATGACTCTGTCTGACCTTAACTGATGATATTGTCAGACAGTGAGAGAACATTTGGAAGTTTTAGATCTGACTGACATTCCTGACAGAGTTAGAGGACTTGGGAAGCCTCAGCCATCTCTTTGGCAGAGGTCACTGAGGTAATTACAAGGGTGAATATGACTGGACTCTGATTGCTCTGGATATTATTTGGTGATGTTGCCGGACAAATGATATGTGGAAATAGTACAGGAACGGTATACTTGTATATAAGTATAGGGTTGGTAGTTCATATTATAAAGTTATCAGAGTGAGGAAAGTTTCTGCCAGGATGCTAGAAAGGAGGCCTTGGCTGACAGGTCTTAACACGTGTTAAAGATTCTGAGGAGGTCATGGGGTTAGCCCATGATAGCTCCAAGTGTTTTGTGGAGAAGGATCCTGAAAATGTCCTTTGAGGTGTTGCCATCTGGTCCTTGTATAACCAGAAAGTTGAGCATGTTCTTGATGGGTGTTTGGCACTGCCAACGTTTGCCTCGTCATGATTATGTTTTGAGATTTCATGGATAGTATCTCTAAAGAATCCCATAACTCTCTGCCCTCTAGCACTAGGAATTAAAAAAAAAAATCCAGTTTACAGGCCATCCAAAGCTCAGTTGCTAGGATTTGGTACAAAGAAATATGTCCTTACTTTTCACAGAGACAGAATTTCCTACACTAGATAACTCTTAACCTTAAAATTGGTTATAGCCCAGAGAGATCTTGTCCCAAGTTACACTTCTGACCTTTTGTTTCCTTCTATCTTCTATTTTTAAGTGAAAGTAAAGTAGTTGGGATGAGAGTCAGCACTTCAAAGTCTTAGGCCTGGGTACTTCAGCTTTCTGCTAGTAGATGGATTGTGAGAGGGAGCTGCTACTCCAACTGAAGGGAGTTCAAGTACCTTTGGGGTTTTAAGAGTAACTGTAAGGCACAATGGATAAAAATTTCCTGTTACAAGTATCTAACTGGTGTCCCTTGTGATAGTATCAACAGGCTGTTACACTCCAGAAAAAATAATACGTGTTCATTCTTAATGTATGAGTTAGAGACAAACAATGCCATTATAACTGGGAAACACTGAATATAAATGAGGCTAAAAGTTGTGGAAGTTAATAAGAACAGAACACTTGAATATAATTCAAATTTGAAGTTCATTCAGTAGGAGGTAGAAGTGCACTTCAAGGCATGATCATTCTTAGAAGGTTACTGAGCCCAAAAACTCCCCTTTCATCTTCAACAATACAACATAAAGTTTTACAGAGCCAGAACAGTGACAGGTAACCCAGACTTTTTTTTAAGTTAGTCACGTGTTTGAAATTGTGCCGCCATACTTGGAGGGCAAGAATAGCATGCACGGCGGTATTTTTTCTGATGTATATACTCATGATGAATCACCCTCCTCCATGAATAAAGAACACCCAAAAAATTCACGAATCATGTTTTCAGGGGAGTGCATGTTTTATTAAGAGACGCCAAGCTCCTGCTGGCTACTCTACACTGCTATTAGGTAACCACAGTACAAGGCAAAAAACAGAAACCTCATTTCAAAGTGAGATTCACATTGTTTTCTAAACTACACAGGATGATTACCAGTGTTTTCATGATCTTTCCTCTAGTCTAGTTCATTCACACCGTTACACTGCACAGAGAAGTGTCAGTATGGCAGGTTTTCTCACTTTCCTATCTTCCCTGCTGCTGAGTAACAGAAATAGCTGCGTGTCACTCAATTCAATCTACAAATAAATCACTACAGGCGAACCTCTAATCAGCCCTGACACTGTTAATAAACCGTATCCTGAAGGTTCATTCATATCAATTAAGACATATTTCACTGGGTTAACATGAATTATTATCAGATGACATTGCTTTAAACATGTGCTTTGTTTCTACAATACTGTAGCAGAATTTAATAAGCAGAGTGAATCTATTCAATCTTACAAAACTGTTCTGAAAACAAAAAGATGCCGTAAAAAGGGTAATCATCTCCGGTGTTTACGTCGTAGCAGATGTCTATAATTCAGTCTCCAACACTGGCTTTTACAACAATGGTAAATTCTGAGGGATTCTTGAAGGACTACAGCCCTAAATCATTCGCGGAGCAGCCAGTCATGCCTGGGGAGCCTGCCGGTGAGGGCCATTACTCAGCTGTCATCTTACCTGGGAAATGGATGACCTTTCCAGGCTGGAGATTGCAGAGGTGATTGTGCGTCTTCATAAAACTGCCGGCATTCTGGCGTGTCTGCAGTTTAAGCATCGGGGCGCCATTCAACTCGCATGCCGACAGTCTACCCTGACCTCTAAAATGGTCATATTCCACATTTGAAATTCAGTCATTAGTAAATTTCACACCACTCTGTGCTGTAGTAACCATATTACAGAAGAGAAGAGGAGGAAAGAAAGCAGGGAGCAAAAGGAGAAGACAAAGTCAGACAGGGTGCTGTCACTTATTATGACACAATATGGAACAAACAGCATGATGGAGTGGAGAAATGACAGGCATGAGAAAGTGGGCTGACAGATTAAGATCGATGAGAGGATGGGTCATGTAGAGCTCCCTTTCATTTCACATCCAATTGGATGTTTTGACAAGCAGGTATTAGTGACACTCCATCTTTATCATAGAAAGAGCAAACTGTGAGCAGAATCCTCACACTCTATTCTGTGCCTGCTGACAACATAATGACATTCACATAAAATTTATTCCATCGACAAAGCATGTTTTTCAGACTGTATTTTGCTCCATCTCTGAAGGTAAGCATTTTTATGCATCTGCATAGAAACTACCAGATCTAAAACTGCCCTCATCTTAATCTGTCCAACAAATGTGTTTAGTAAGATATATATTAAGATATATGTACATGTGAGTGGACTTGAATATGATTATTTGTTCTGTAATGAAGTAAAATCCCGGACTTTGGCTAACATGCTGTTTATCTGAGTATTAACCTACTCACAGCAATACAAGATGATAAATAGGTTACTCTGTTAATTTTTCCTTTAATTCGATTATTTATGTCCACGCTGAGACTATTTTAAGATACATAAACTGTTTTCAGTGCCAACTTGAAAAAATAACTGCTGCATTGGTGGAGCCGGAAACCACAGTGATAAGACTTAGACTTGCTTTATTGTCATTTAACAAACACACCTTGCACATGTTGAACGAAATATTGTTGCCTTGGCTCACAATAAGAGGACACATAAATAATAGGACATAAATATGAGGACACATAAATGGCGGATGCAAGATCTGTATAATGTTACTGGGATTCAGCCTGCATCTCACGTCTAAAACCCAGTTTAGGGTGTTTGCAGACACACTCACAGGTGATATCTGTATAGAGTAGGTTACACAAACAAAATAAAATATTGGGTAATTTAGAGAAAGAATCCAAAAAGAGATATATAACATATTTCAATCATGAAGTCATACTAATGAATGAATTTATATCTAAAATAGTACCAGTCAAAAGTTTAAACATGACTACACATTGACAGTCTCAAAGACAATTCCATGAGTTTCTTGGAATTAAATCAGTTCTATACTTCTTATCGGTGTTCCTCAGTTGTAGTTTCTTTGCATCTGTTTCAGCTGATGTTGAGATGTGTCCTGCTACTTGAAGGCTGGAAAATACTGATGTCAGCTCTAATCTGAGCTGCTGTTCATTGCTGATTTCTGAGGCAGGTCAGTCTAATAAACTCTTGGTTTTTCTTTTCTGGGCCAGTCCTCATGAGATTCAGTTTCATTACATTGCTTGGATTGTTTTTGTGACTGCACTTCAAGAAATTTTTCAAAGTTCTTGAAATTGTCTGGACTGAATGACCTTCATGTCTTGAAGTAATAATGAACTGTTGTTTTTCTATATTGGTGGTTCTCACCAGCGCAACACAACAGAGGGTTTTAAATGCATTAAGAAAGTAGAAAATCCATCACCTGCTAACCCCTAACCCAAACCATTCTAGCCAACAACCTCATAGAGCTATTTAAGAGGCTGACAATAGTGTTTAAAGCTCTATTCAAGGCAAGGCAAACAGGGGCTTTGTTTTCTAACAACAGAAGTCCGTATACAATATTTCATAGTTTTGATGCTTTCAGTTTTGTTTTTCACTGCAGAAAATCAAAAAATAAAGAAAAACCTTTGAATGATTAGGCTTGTCAAAACTTTTGGCTGGTACTATTAGTTACTATTAGTTAGTGTAATCGGATTGCATTAGACAAAGTACATGGCATAAAGTGGCCAGTCAGTGTACAGAATAAATATTATATTTAGTTTTTTTTTTTTTTTAATCTTTCAAGAAAAGTTTATACTTTGAAATGACTGGACCAAAGTCTTTTCTGAAAATTACAAGAAAACAATATGCATCTGTAAAGTAAAGCTTACAACACCATAGTGTTGTTTTGGGTTACTATTGAGAGCTGCAGACTCAGGGTAATGTCACACACTCATTCAATTTGTCACTCAGACACTGACTGACAGTTGCTTTCAGGATGTAATTTGCACTGTGATAAGGGCTTCAAAGCATGGATCCCTCTCTGCACAGACCGCTGCTAAACCCACAATTAACCCACCTTTTATTTTTAATTAAGAAGGAACGGCAGGAACTCCTTTATTTTCATTTTCATGTCATATTAATAATTCATCTACGTGTTTTTCTAGCGAGGGAGGTACTGGGACATGTTTTCAAATTTGTGTTTCGAACAATGAGCCCCACACTGACATGACACATTGGTACCATGAATAACAGCAGTACAGATGAACATAAAGAAAGAGAGACGGCTATACGGCAGTAAACGGTTTTACTACTCAGTGGCATAAATCTGTCCTTCCTGCTGTCCTAAACTGTCGCTCTACAAAATTAGATGGCATTAGGACAAGCTCCCTGAGTCTGCAGAATTTATCATGTTAAGAGTCGACTTCACTGCATCACTCATTTGCTATTGCAGCGTTTCCTTTGTCATTAGATGTAGCCGTGGTGTTCATGGGGCTCATTTAAATCTTGGTTTAACACAGCATTTAGCTGTGGTGACATTTGGAGCCCTAAAATTCTTTTTATTTTGATCATTTTAAAAGATGAGAAGTCAAGATTTAAAAACATAACCAAGTTTTGAGTTGGAAATAAGACCATATCAATGGCAGCCAAGTAATACAGGGAGCACATGTGCCGTCCCACCGGCTAAAAACACGTTATAACTTCTTCTTTTTTTTTAACCTTTATTTAACCAGGAAGTCCCATTGAGATTAAAAACCTCTTTTTCAAGGGAGTCCTGGGCAAGAGGCAGTAAAAGTTACACAATTAATCAATAGTCAGCAATTAAAATTACAAAAAACATTTACAAGTTAAGAAGGTCGTCTCAAGTGCTCTCAGTCTGGATTTAAATGCATTCAAAGAGATAAGTACAGTTAATTTCCAGTATTTTTGCAACATGTTCCATGTAGAAGGAGCAGAGTAAACAACAACAACAACAATTGATCATTTGAACGCAAACAACAGGAATCAACACTTCTCTGTGTGATTAAATTACAGATTAAATTCCTACAGATGTAGGAAGGCAGCAGTCCAAGCATGGCTTTGTAAATAAAAGTGTACCAATGTCCAAGCCTCCTGGTGGACAAGGAAGGCCATCCAACTCGAGAATACAATTCACAATGATGAGTTAAGGATCTACAGTTAGTAATAAACCTCAGAGAAGCATGATAAACAGCATCAATCTTTCTAAGACATTGAGCTGAGGCATTCATATACAACATGTCTCCATAATCTAAAATGGATAAAAATGTTGCAGTGACAAGCCGCTTTTTCACCTCAAATGAAAAACTAAATTTATTTCTGAAGAAAAAGCCCAGTTTAAGTTTGAGTTTCTTTTTTTTTCTTTTTTTAATATTTTCAATATGGGGCTTGAAGGTGAGGGAGTCATGCAGCAGAACACCACCTGCTGTCCTGCCATCCCCACCCCAACCTCTCCTGCTATCCCCTCCCCCATCATCTTCATTTCCAGCCATCCTATATAAATAAAATTGAATTGAATTGAATTGAATTGAATTTGAACCAGCTCTACGACATTTCCCTCCAGAGTGGACACTGTGGGGACAGTTTGAGGGGCCTTCTGAGAGTTTCAAAACAACATTAGTTTAGTCTTTTCAGCATTGAGGACTAGTTTTAGCTGCAAAGGTGTGTGCTGGACCACATCAAAAGCTTTCTGCAGAGATTCAACAGCTTTAGCAGGGGTTAATCCAAAACAGTAAACAATTGTGTCATCTGCATAAAAATGCATACTAGCATCTGACACATTTTGTCCCAGTTCTTTAATGTACATAATGAATAGGAGGGGTCCTAATATTGAACCCTGTGGCAACCCCTTGTGGACACTCACAAATTCAGAACACAGACCATCACATTTAATACACTGGGTTCTGTCACTCAAATAATTTGTGAACCAGGAAACTACATGATCTGACAAACCCAAACAAAGAAGCCTATGCTTTAAAACAGCATGGTCCACAGTGTCAAAAGCTTTTGACATATCAATAAAAAGTGAAGCACAGTACTGCTTTTTATCAAGAGCAACAAGTATATCATTGATCACTTTTGTAGCCGCAATGATGGTACTGTGTAACTTGTAATAAGTAAGTATTTTTAATGAGCAAATAAAATAATTTTCAATATTACTTAATTTCTACAGTATGAAAATTACCTGAAAAATTTGTAATTTTTATTTTCTGTCTTAGTGGGCACTGTATACACTAATTCTGACCTACATGGGTATAAAAGGCTGCAGAAGATAGTACAGTATGAACCAAAACAATAACAGGACTCATAAGTACTTGGCTAAGCCTTACAAAGCAAAGGCTGTAACTGTTTATATTACTCACATTATCAATGACTGTAAGCTTATCATTGCTGACTTTTAGTCACTTTATTATTCTCTTAACAAACTAAGTTTTAAAGTAGGTCAAACATTTGTGTAGGCGGCAGTGAGGAGGGCCCACTGTACTGCTTTGAGTTGTGACGTCAACCAGCCTTCTTTTATTGACATTTATTTGAAGTATGGTAACCTCTATAGGACACACCAAGCCATCCATCCAACCAGGCTGAGTGGGGCATTACAGACATCCCTCTACCCAGAAAGTTCCTCCTGGGGTACCCAAGGAGTTTGGAGGTCAGATGGGATAAGTCATCCCTCCAGTAGGTCTCCTCCCAGGCGGGCATTGCCGAAAAATCTTAAACGGATGGCATCCAGAAGGCATTGTAATCAGATACCTGAACCACCTCATGTGGCTCTTTTCGATGCAAAGGAGTGATGACTCTACTATGAGCTCCCTCCTGATGTCAAAGCTCCTCAGCCTATCTCTAAAGCAGAGCCCAGCCATCCTGTGGAGGAGGAAAAACATTCTGGCGGCTTGTATCCAGAATTTCATTATTTGTTTTTGTCAGGTTCTCTGTTCCAGTTCAAATCCCCAAGAACAGCTCTGAGTTGTAGTGACCAAACCATATTACTACAACTTCTACGTTCATCACTTGACTCACACTGACCCAAAAGCACTTTTCACATACATATTTTCCAGAATCAGAATTTGATATATTTAATCAAACATTTGAAAAGTGTGGAAGAGCCAAAGTCAGTCAGTTCGGTCAGTGGAAGTCTTGGACTGTAAACCGCATATAAAGATAGATTTCATGGCAGCTACCCAAAAGTCTCCACCCCCACGTCACTACTGCAAAGAGTCTGATTGCTAATGACAGTACATGAGTCAATGCCTTTTTTGGAGATATTTTGGCTTCACTTTTGGACAGTGGAAAGAAGTGGTGTTTAGTTAGTCAGGATGAAAATACTGAATTTTTTTTTTTTGCTTCTTCCGCAACCTTGAATCTGTACTGGACTCTGTGTACAAGGATGTTCATGCAGTAAGGTGGGAAGTAAAGACATCAGTATGCTTCAAATAACTGCCCATTGTAAGTCCAACAATGTTATTGGAGTTCAGTGATACTTTGGTGGAGAACTCTCTCAAAGTAAGTTCTCTATTTTCATCCTTCAAACATTTATTCCTGTCACTCCTCATAGGTGCAAGTGCAACACCATGCTGAAGGCCCCAAGTTTGATGAAAACTACTGCAAGCAACTGTTTTGGGAAATTACTGAGTCCTTGATAAAACAATGTATTCTTGAGGTGCTGCGAGTCGTGGTGCAAGATTTAAATAGGAGCCAATGGGATTGGGGCTGAGAGCCACAGTTGGAGTCGAAAACTAAAGGAGTGTTCAAAAATAAGAAAATTGTAGTATAACATCAGCCTTCTTTTTTAAAGCCCTTAATGACGCCACACAGGA
>OMNN01000514.1:20862-31215 GCA_900302755.1 Chromis chromis | reverse complement strand
AATTTGAGGGAGTCGAAATGAAAAATGACCAAAATTGGAGCAGCAGATATCGAGATATCCAGACACTTAGTGCCTCAATATGGGTCAACCTCCGAAAACTCCAGCTCCCTCATTTATCATATTTAAATGTGATAGCATCTTTTGTTAAAACATTCCCTGTCTGGTAGATATGCAGCCACACATTTGTTACATAGGCTTTCTAGTGTCAAAGCCTGAGATAGCCCTTGCAAAAAAAGGCCACAAGTGAGACCTGATCCTATCACACTGTAGTATCCCAGACATGAGGTCAACTGGTTCAAAACTGGAATATTTAAACTTCATATGTCAAAACCCGCCTTACCGAAGTCCAGCCTTTTCTATTTAAATTGAGACCTGAACTAGACAGTAGGTATAGAAAGAACACTTTGTTTCATAATAATGGACATCCAGGCATTACTAACACACCAGAACTACGCAGCATCCAAAGGCGAGAGAGTGAGCAAGAGAGAGGGAAGGGAGAGAAAATGATGATGAAACTCAAGTGTAAGACACATTTTTAACACATTTCATGACCTGCAATTTGTGTGAAATGCCGTTTCTTCCATGTTAAACATGTCAACTTATCTTGTTAGCAAAATGGCCTTTGCAGAATTACATCATTGTGGATATATTTTTGCTTCTCCAAACCCAAAAGATTCATTTGTTCCAAAGCTTAATCATGAGTAGATAGATTAAAGGAATCAGTACTTACATAATATAACCTTGGTATATACAATGATTGTTATCTGGAATCCTAATTCTTCTCCGTTTTAGTTCACTTTATGTTCTGACCTTGAAACTTTTCAGTGTGCACATCTATAATATTTGTATCCAAGAATAAAAGCCAAATGAAGTGCATTTTCTTTGTGACTCTATAAGAAGCAATACACAACACAGGTGTGTACAAAGTATATAATCAAGTGTATTTCATCTTTATCCACGTTCTGTACACATATTAAGATCCATTTCACATGAACACTATACAATAGCAATGAGTGAGGAATGGTATATTTTCTGAGCGCTGAGCAGCTCACGTTGAATGGCACTTTCATAAAAAATAACAGGAAATCACAGAGCATGAATAAATAACTCAACAGAGAAAATGGCTTTATATTATCAGATCCATTGAGTAACAGATTCAGCACATATAAAATGCACAATGCAACAAAACCAAACATTTGTTTGTTCCAACCTTGTGTTTTTCTCGGCATAATCTGAGCTGTAAATAAAAAATAAAATGAAAATAAAAACGAGATTTGCAGCTATCAGAGGAAAGTGTGCTTTTTGTCCGGATTTAAGTAAAGGCAATCTAAAATGTAATGTGTTAAGAGGAGTGGTAACAAGATACATCGAAATATCAGAGAAATATCAATACAATTCACAAATCTTCAATTATTCATCTCATAGAATAGTCTTTTAATAACTGATAGAAAAAACAATACATGTTTGGCTGCTTTACAAGGAATACCTATGTCTCAAAGATATGTTTACATTTTCTGTGTGCTTCTGAATTACCCCATGATAGTTTAGAGGAAAGAAAAGATCATGAGTGAGCCAGCCTCTGGTGGTGAGGTGTGTCGGTTCTCTCTTTCCAAGAAACAGTCTGAAAAACTTCCTCACGTGTGATTCTGTGTTCCTGAAAATTCCTGTGAAGTTCGGACGGTTTTGACGTTGTCATGAAAGCTGTGAAGGGGGCCGAGCATCTTGGGTGTTTATTCTTCTTCATACCTTCCCTGCGCACACAACGCTTTTCCCCAATCTGCTAACCTCTATATGTACATACAGTGTTTACAGAGAAATACCCCAACTGGTGTGGACTGATTTGTTCACAATTATCCCTACTTTTAATGGCATGGCACATCGACTGTGAACACATAGTTCTCACATTGATAGTGTTTCTGATCCATCATACGATAAGGTTCACTGACCGGAGTATGTTAAGTGATTGAATAATCCTATTAAGATGCGGTATTTTTCACCAGGACAGCTAAATATCTCGCTTCATTTATGATACTCCACCAGCAACGTACAATAACACCATCTCTTGTGGACAGAGGCAGAGTGATTGGGGAGTTTTAAAACCACATGACACGACATGGAGGCTGCAGAGATGATGTCTTATCCAAATAAAGGCTCTCTCTTTGAGTGTAGTCAGGATGACTGGGGTGCTCTCTGCTCATCTGCCATAAAAATTCAATAACTGGCCTGCTCTGCCTCATACATCAGCATGTTGACATTGAGACTTGAGATAGAGCATTACAAAGAAGTACAAAGAAACCGGATGTTCTCAGCACTCTTCACTGTGCCATATCCATGCTATATACAAAGCCAAAGTGGATATGCCTCCTCCTAGCTCATTAAAAACATAAAAAATGACACACTAATAAAGAATCGGTGGATGCAGACTGAGTGCACATCGTGACACAGAGGATGAGTCAAATCTTGTGCCGTATATACGAATTTACCACTAATAGGAGCTGGGCAACCTTGATTTTTGAGAAATATGTAAAAGCAAGATACAGTTGCTTTGTGCAGTTGATTCTTTTGGTGGCCTGTGAAATTTGTCTGACAGTCGACCTGACAAAATAGGGGAGCGAAACAAAAGCATCCTCTCGCACCCTCTTGTCTCAGTCCGCACTCGCCTACTCTCCTTCTCCGTTCTCAGACGTAGTATTCTTTGTCTTTGTTCTTTTTGCCCTTTGTGATGGCCTTTGCCACAGAGGCCGTAGCTGTGCTTTTGTCCTTGACCACTGCTCCGTTGCCCTCCACAGTGGAGTTGTTGGCAAAATTGTGGCTCTGGTCTGTCTGGTAGGAGCCCTCATCCCGGTTCCGGTACTTGTACATGGCATAGAGGAGGATAAGAATGCAGAGAGCAGCAGCAGCCACGATACCAACCACCATCCCCGTGGTGCTACTGGACTCCCTGATCACCTCCACGGCACCAGGCTGGCTCTTTTCATCAGAGGCTGTGGGGTTGGCTGTGGGCACATGGGGAAAATTGGGTGGGTAAGTTAGTCCTGGCGTGTTTCGGGATGATGGAGGAGCAGGGGGCAGAAGCACCTGGTCACGGGTGTTCATTTTGCCTGCGGGAATGTGGAGCTGGTCGGGGTTGGTGGTGGGAACAAAAGGAGGTAGGGGGCGGGGTTTCTGGACTCCACCCTCACCGGCGGCGGGAGGTGGAGGAAGGACTGTCCTGTCAGTGACCAAGGGGGAGTTTTTATTGTAAAAGTCCTCGTCATCGGATTCCGTCATCTCCCCAGAGCCGAAGGCCGAAACCTCCACAGGGTCACCGCAGTCCTCCTGGTCCGGGGGGCAGGAAGGGTGAGGGAGTATCAGGGACTCTTTGGTGGTTTCAAGTGGGGAGAGGAGGGTGGGAGGAGGAGGGATGATGGGGTAACGGGTGGCGATGGATGGGGGCTCAAGGGAATCCACTGTTATTATAGGCAACACTAATTCACCTCCTAGAAAGGAAACAGAAAAGGTAGGGGATCCTAAATTAGAACAGCATTAAAATGGAAAATTCTGGCTGAACAGTTGTGCTCATTAAGGTGGAGGCACAATCTGCTCATTATGTAGATTATTGCTGAGGAATTAGACTAATATTAGCTGGCTTATCAGTAATATTATTCATAGTGATGGCACATATCATGCCGATTTCTATAATGCAAGGTTATTTACATCAACATTTGGCAAAAATGGAGAAAAACTAATTAAAACCATCGTGACGCTGTCTTGAAGGTATGCAGCTCTCGATTTTTATATGCAGTCGATGTGTGGGTGTGCGCAATTTAGAAACATAATACAGCAAAAAACAGAGAGGAGCTCACATGCAGACACACACAGACAAGATGACCCTTGAAAGGCGGCAGCAGAATGAAGAGCACATAATAAACAAAAGAGCAGTAAATGAAATTGCCATGCTGCTGTATGCACTTCTGTAGGCTGAGGTTAGGGGATGACAAGAGAGCAGACAGGTTATTGTATAAAGGAATCACACACATAATACTGTGGCCTCCTGAAAGCAAACAATGTCTCATGAATATTTTTAATCATTATATGAGTATAGATTCCTCAGCATATAATGTATTCTCCTACATAAATATATATACTGTGTAAATATACATCTTTGATCCGTCTCGTCGGTCAGAGTGTCTCCTGGTTGTGGAGGAATACTTCAGTCTGCACTTAAACAGATATTTATGGCCACTAGGTCCTCTTTCATCATTAGTTGAGTCACACATTGCAGGGCGACCCAACAACAAACAATTCTGATAAGGTCATATTAATAATTGAGGCGCCCATAATAAGGGCAGACTCATTCTTAAGTTCCACAGCTTGTTTCCGTCACAAGCCTCCTCTACAGTCATTCACTCTTAATGAGTGCAGCACACTCCACAAAGACCTTCTTTGATCCAATTTAGAGAGATACAGACGCGCGGATGAACTGAAACAGCTACGATAGCGTCACGTGTGATCATGGCAAAATGGTTTTGAGCAGTTTGGCAGGTGTTTATATATCCGTGAATAGATTTTGTGAACGTGATATCGTCACGGTGCAGCCATATAACTTTACAGGTGTGTAGCAGAGAGCCAAATGAAGGCTGACTTTGAAGATGGGTGCGGTCTGACCCATGAGCACTCATCTGATAATGTAGTAATGACTACAGGGGACTCATAAGTCGGAGCGTCAGCATGTTGGTAGGTGTTATGGCTGGTGTGATCCTATCGCAAGATGGTCTCTAGTTGAGTCTGTAACAACTATCCAAAGGAGGACAGCTGGCTGACAGAATGCCTGAATAAATGAATGTAAGATAGCTGTAGAAACATCAAACTGGGAAGAGAGAATAGATTTTTTTCAAATGATGGTGCATTTTGTCTACAACGCTGGGTAAGAACAACATTATTAGTAGTTATATAAGTGCTCTGTTACATCTTTTAGCCATGGCTGACCCACCTGTTCCTGGTTCACACTCTTCCAGGTCCTCGTCATCACTTGGACACTCAGCTGATGCCACCAAAATATCATCAGAGTTCTGTGGCTGAAAGAAAAAGTACAAAATGTATTGTTTTTAAAATAAATCAGCGCCCACACATTTCCATCATCTACATTTGCAGCCACTTTTTTATGATTGTGTTTTCAGGCTGACTGTCCTATTTGAAGAAAACCTGCAGCCTGCAGCAACATATCACATTAGTGTTCGCTTGGAGCAAAACTGCTAAGACTACAAGTTCAACATGAGCCCATATGCAGCTGCTCTTTATCATGCACCCCTGTGGCCGACTTTACGTATGAACAAACAAAGTAAAAATATTACTGATGGGGATTCTCAGTAGACTAAATGCTGTTTCAATGCTTTCCCCATAATTCAATGAAATTTGCTCTTGTAATATTCTTTTGTATAAAATTTGCAAAAGACTCCCACATGTTAAAACAGATCTTTAATATGTCTAAATCAGATTTTAGGATGCACAGTGGACTCTGAGTGGAGAGGGAATTGGAAGAGATGTCTTATTAATGGACTTACTGGGATAAACTGAAAATATAAAAAAGGCAATTTTAGGGAAACTGAAATAGAAATGTACTAACTACTTTTATTAGGACAGGTGGTTGTGTGGTTGTTTAACCCGCTGAACAATAACCTGACAGGTTTGAAAGGCATGTTGTCTAAAAGAAAATATCGCCAAGAACAGCCTGAAACATCAGATTTTCAACTTGTGATGGTGTGTAAATGTGTCGTGTGTGATGTGCTGTTTCATCAGAAAGTGTTACCAGCCTAACCTTAAAATTTTGATATTTCATCCAGTTCCCTGTATTCTACATGACATTGCTGCCGTTTGCAGGAGCCACACTCTTCACGCAAAAAAACCCCTAAAAATTCTGCACTCCTTGACCATAAAGCCATTAGAGGTCTCAGCTGTGGCTAAAATTCAGGAACGTTTTGGCCGAACTGGGCTGAACTGCAGGCTGTGCTTACACAGAGCAGATATATGGAAACAGATTAATAATGTAAGTAATAAAATAACTATAGTATATAGAGTCACCAGTTTTTCCAGTATGGGTAACACCTGGGGGCACTGGGAGTAATTGTTGAGCATCTTAATTCCATTTTTTTCAGTCTCAAGAAATAATCACTGAAACAGCCTTTTAACTGTGTCATACTGCACAGAGGACATTTTTGTGTTCTCTCTATTTCTAGCCATGGCGGTGTTTTTTCCATAGATGCACAGGAGTTTATATTGCAGTTAAAAATGAGCCAACAAGGAGTAAAAATGTGACAGGAGCAAAAAAAATATGCCCAGAAATTGCTTGTGCTTAAAAATTTAAATACTAATTTACATTGTAAGGGTTTGACTGACCTCTCTGTAGTAGAATCATTTGAGTCTACAGTGGATAGTGGATGCTGCAGTTAGAAATAAGTGTCATACAGATTTTAGTTAAATGTCTAGAGAGTTAATTGCATTCATATGTGGAGCATTTTTATTTCAGGCTTTAACATCAACTTCTGTCTTGGTTAACAATTTAAAAAAAAAAAAGAAGGAATACATTTCCTCCTAGAGAGCGTTCATATTCAGAAAGAGCTCAGAGAGTTCATCTTCCTCTGAGGTTCAGCTCCTCAAGTCTAAATAACCTCAAAATCAGAAAAAGAAGCCAATTTAATTGTTCATGTTATTTTACTTTAGAAAAAAAAAGTTTCAAACTTTAATGAATTAACTATTTTTCTACAGTTAAATGCCACGCCTGCTGCAAGCGTAGAGAAGAACCAAAGATGTCAGATGTTCTGTCAGATCTGACCGTCCTTGGTTGTGTGATTGTGTTATTTTATTTACACTGACGAACACAGTTAAACTTCAAACTGCACACTAATAGAAGATTAATGGAAAAAAATAACTATGAGAATGTAACAAGTAACCCTGGGAGTGAACAGGCACGGAGGATTCAGGTGAGTTATTTTACACTTGTGTAGGACGTTTAATAGAAGAGAAAGCACTTGTAGCACTCTTTTTTTGGTTAGTCTGCAGGTTAAATTTGTTATGGCAAGGTTCGCCTAAAGAAATTGAAAGTATCACTCAATTTTGGTTTTGTATTAATCATAATTCAGCCATTCAGAGCGCTGTAAAATATATTACTTGGGTATAGATATGTGTCAACAAATTAGAAAATGACATAAAATATAAGGGGTTACCTGTGTATGAAACAATATGGAATGTTTTGACCATTTTTGCTTTTCTTATTAATAATCTTTGGGTGTACACTGTCTCCAGAACCATTTTCAATACTTAAAGGAAACATTCATATAAATTCCCAGAAATGTGTGGGAAACAATAAAAAGAATTGGAAAAATAATACAAAGGATCCCATCTCTACAAACCTACTTAATTAAAACATGGTAACTCTGTGATTGAACTATGTTAAACTCACTTTTACCTCCTGGGAAAAAGAGAAAACATCTTTATTCAAGCCAATTAACTCCCAGTTGTCAGCAAATTACCATCCCAAGTCTCCCCACATATTCCTTTAAACTCTCTGACCTTTGAGATGCTCTCCCTCAGGCTGGGCGAGCGTTGCCGGCGGGTGGTGGTGGTAGCCATAGTGGTGGTGGTCTCCATGATCGTGGTGGACATATCTGACACTGCCAGCGGAGTGGCCGAGGTGGTGTCGGTGGTCAGGACGGAGAGCGAGTCTCCGACCAGGCGCAGGTTCCCCTCCACCTGCACGCTGGGATCGTTTTCTGCTGCCAGTTTGAGCACCTGGAGGCCGTTGTAGTAGAGCCCTGAAATCTGACCCTGGAAGGGCCGACCCTTGTCATGACCACCAATTTTAATGGCTGCCTGGCTATTAAAGATGGTCAACTGTCTCCCTAAAGTCAGACAGAGACATAAAGAAAGAAAAGGTGGGGAAAAAGGGGGGGAGAGAATAGCAGAGCAGACATGGAGAGGTCATATGGGAGATTTTGCACAGGCGCATCATTTGAACCAGGTGGCTTTAGTGATTATAGACATTTATAGGAATTAGTTTAAAAGTTGATTTAGATGTTAAAGGGAAGGTTAGTTTATAATTTTGACTTCACACATGCAGGTTACAACAGGAGGCCTGTTTATGAGTCTATTTAAGTGTTTTGTTAAGACAGAGGTTTTGAAATATCACAGATTACTGTGGGGACAAGAACAGATGTTTTTCCAGGATAGTTATTTATGCCTTAGCTCTAAAATAGATGGTGCGAGGATGCGTGTCTTATGGCTTCTTTTTTACAGAGAATTATTAAATTGGCAGTCTGTGTACGGCTAAATGACAGTAAAAGTTAAACTCCCTCCTCCTACTGACTTTATCAGCCATTAGGCCATTAAAACATGCTTTGCTCCGGGTTCCCCCTAGTCCAATTGTTTCACCTCCTGAAAGGGGCAATGATATCTAACAGCACCATTGTCAGCAGCTTCACTGATAAGCAGTGTTACATCAGAGGAGGACTGCAGTAATGGGCTCATCTCAGGAGAATACTTATTAGCAAAGTTAATGGCTGCAAACACTGATCTGCTTTAACAGCCTGTCAGGGCTGTTTTGTTGCAGCGAAAAACTTCAGCTTGGAAGTCTGACATGGTGGTTGTAGTACAACCGCAAGGCAATACAAGGTTACAAGGAACAAGAAAGAGGGAAAAGAAGTTCACTGGTCCGATCACATCCAGGCGTTATGGTTTAAAATGTTCAGGTATTAAAAGGAGCGAGCCTTACTCAGGTTACGTCACATGTTAGTTTCACTGAAAATGTTACACAGCATTTTAATGTCTTTTATGTAGAATAATTACACACAGCATCTAATTACACACAGTGGTTAAGAGGGATGATAGAGGGTTAGACAAGGGTTATGTGCGTTTAGTTAATTTAGTTTAAAATCTTTGTTAAGGTGCAGATTGTCCACAAGGTGTAAGGGTGACAAAAATAAATGGCAAGAATCCTTTGCTTTCACACTTAGTTTTCCACTTGAACCCACATGGTGGCCATCAAAATCCAAAGCCAATAGAAGTTTCCAATTGAAATGGAAAATATACAAGTCGATCCTTGTCACCCTTGTCTTCTGGCACTGCACCTCTCATGGGGGGAGGTTATTTAGTGGTTATTTCAAGGGTTAATTAATTAATCAATTAATTTTTACCTTTATCGAGTAGCCACTCGTCAACTACCCGACCAAGTCTGTATGGCATTCTTTGTCTAGCAATAGCCAGTCGTTCATTATCATAGTGTCCTTCAAAGAATTTGGAGAGACAGATTAAAGGTTAAAGTCTGCAAGCTGAAAGATCACATGGTTAGAAACATCGTTATAACGGCTAACAGGTTTAACAAGTTATCAATTTTAACCCAGCTGTGAGTTAAAAGAAACTTGTGCTTTACTTAGTGTTAATCTAGTTATTACAGTGTTAATGCTAATTAGAGTAACGTTTAGGCTATTTATAATGTGCTACACTAGTTAGAATTATTTAGCTAATGTTTTTAGCAAATAAAGAATAGTCTTCAATAAATATCAAATTACAGCAAAAATATTTTATGTATCGTAATAAAATAGAGGTTAATTCAGGTTAACATAAGAAACACATAAAATATTCAACAAAGACATTCAAGAAAACAGTTTTTAGACAACAATATCTGAAGTTAGAGCAAAAACAGACATTAGCCTTTGAATTTCACCTGAGACAGAGAGCTGAAGTCCCATCTCACTTCAGTTCCACAATATATATCTATAACACATTGCATGATATAAATACAGTGTTTAAACTGTACCTCCCATGACACATCGACATCAACATCAATGAGTCATGGGAATTGTAGTTGTTAAATTCAATTGCTGTTATGTATTTATGCATGATTTTAAGACTCCACGAGAGAACAAAACTTGCATTTCAGTATTTGAGAAGATGGGCTTAAAGCTGACAGGACTTCAGCTCTCCATTTAACACATGCAAACACAGACGAGTGATAAATCAAATCAAAACCGCAACAAGAAATATACGATAACATCAGTATGAATTATTTCTGGACGACAGCAGAGTCCAGTTAACATTAGTGCAACAAATATCCTTAATAGTCCAGCACTGAAGAGTTTCTATTAACCAGCTGCAATGTTTCACAAAGTTTACAATAAGCAAATTCATGTTGACATTACGAATCAATAATGTGTAAGGTACCGTGTTCTGTGTATAAGTGTTTAACCATCATATAATTAATATGAATGTAAATAAATAGATACGAATGAATAAAACATAACAGCTGTTCAAAGTCACCCATGTTGTTGAACATGAAATAGTAATGAATGAATTAAACGGATTAGGATTACTGAGCAACAT
>OMNN01000514.1:0-20842 GCA_900302755.1 Chromis chromis | reverse complement strand
AAAATGAAGCTTACCTAGACTAGTGTTTTTACACTTTGATTTAATATAGAGCAGATTTCAAAATAAGTGACTATGCATTGAACCCTTAGAGAGCTGCAGGAAGTGTGCCTGCATATTTGCCTTAAACAAATGGAAACACATTGCATATTATACCTTACCCCATGCTTTTTACTTTCCATTAAAAGCCAAAAACAATCAGTAGTGTTTCATTATAATTGTAATTATTGCCTATGTACACTCTCTATACAGCAGCAACAAGGACCCTTATTTATGATTGCTGCGGTGCACTTCAGTCATTTGCCATTTGAAATGATTCAAATTCACTGATTGCCGAGTGGAAGCTGACAGAAAGGTGCACACACGGCCGTCTCCATTATACTATTTTGATTTATGCACAACTGCGGCATATGCGTGTGTGCTTTGAGCACCAGCTGGAGGCAGAGAAGGGACTTGGTTTCCTCCCGCTGTGCCAGCTGGTGCACCTGTTCTGAATAAGGTTAACTGGTTGATTGGTTTCGAACAGGTTAAAGCACAGCCGGTCATGATCGCATTATGTATGATGTTTTTTATTTTTTATTTTTTGTTTGGGGTCTATCTGTATATTAACCCTCTGAAACCCAAAATTTGCCAGTGGGTTTAAAAGGCATGTTATCTTTTTTAAAAAAAAAAGCCCATATTCCACCATTTGTCACAGCAAGAAACTGTAAAAAACAGAAAGAATTTTTGGATATTCAACATTTTGACGGTCTTTGAACTACTCATCTATGACGTGGGGTTCCATCAGAAAAACCAAATCTAAGCTACAGATAATGATATTCTATTAAGTTCATATGTTTTACATGCCTTATTTACAAATCCACCAAAAATAAACTTTTTGCTCTAACCATATTTTGTAAAAAGCAAAGAATTCTGCATTCCTGTGAAGTCATTAGTGACTCAGCTACAACCAACAGACAGAAATTCAGGGACTTCTCAGCTGAATTGGGCTGAAATGCAGGCTGTGTTTACACGGAGCAGATAGGAGAAACAAGTATTTAAACTATTTAAAAATGTATGTAGTTAAATAAGCACGGTATGTAGAGACACTACTGTATTTTGAATTCCAGTATAGAAAAATGTTTCACATGTTGAATCCAGTTTTTTTTTTTTAATTTTAGTTAAAAAGATTTTAATAAAGAATTTCATTTTGTTTTTTTTCATTTTGGCTCTTTTGTGATTTATGGCATTATTACTGTGTCATACAGCACAAAAGACATTTTTGAGTTCTCTCTACTTCGAGTCATGGTCGTACTGTTTCCACAGAGGTGCAGGACTTTATATTGCAGTGAAAAATGAGTCCACAGTGAGAATAAATGTGACAGGAGCAAAGAAATGCCCAGAAACTGCTTGTGGCTCAGAGGGTTAGGCATGTGTGGACATAAGTAAGTGAGTTTTAAAGCCCTTTTCCCTCTCTTGAGTTTATCTTTGTGCTTATGCAGATCTTGTCGACATTTAATATTTAATTCCAGGAATGTACTGACAGTTTCCTAAAAGCAATTAACCAGACTATAATTTATCAAGATAGATATACTTACATGAACACAAAACATAACATAAAATTGGAATGCTAAACACATAACTGTCAGAATACAATACAATATAATATGCGTAGATGAAAAAAATGACATTTACATCATGTTAGTGTTCAGTGGACAGATTGAGAATGATTGCTACAAAATTTTTAATGTCAACAAGAATTTGTCAGCTAAACTACCAGCAACAGATTTACCCTTTGTCAGCACTGTCTCTTTAAACCTGGGCCCTGAGGTTTAGACAATAAATAAATGTTATATTAGGTTTATACAGTCCTGGAACCACATTACTACACTTAAAGGTAGAGTCAGCGATTCTCATCTAACAGTTTTCTGTCAGATTCAGTGAATATCTCCTCACAGTCTGCTAGCTGTCTGTTCTGTGTGTGAGCTGAAAGAAATCCTTTGTTGGTACATGGAAAACAAACAAAGTGGCTTGTACTGATCCACAACACTAGTCCAGTGTGTCCTGTGCATGTTCATGCTTGTGCACAGAACAGGGGGAAAGGGAAGGGGAAGGGGAGTGGATTGAAAGAGGGAAGTGTGAGCAAGAGAGACAATAAATCTGACAAATACTAATTATCTAAATATGTTAACTACCTAAATATCACTTCTTTTTTTTTTTCCAGAAACGCAGACTCCACCCATAAGTACATCTTTTAGAAAGGTCTAGAAAACCCCACATGGGCCACAAATGCATCCTAACGACCTCTCTGCAAATACAACAGCAGCTGATGAAAACTCTTTCATTGCAAGACCTACTTAGAAAGACAGCTCTAGGCAAATGTATCCATTTCAAATTATTATATTTTTATTCTGGATGGCATGTTTAGTTGTATGAGTGGAGCAACTTAATAGATAACTTACAGACTGATGAAATTACTAGACAGGAAAGCTGAATCAAAATAAGCAACTGGGCAAATTGCCAATCAGTTCTTTGCCAAACATATTTCAGAACTGCTCATTCAGTGATTTATTTTTGACATGCAATCCTCTCTGGCTGATCCATATGGTTCATGCTGTCTCTCTATGCATCAGAAAAATTGCATAGTTTGTGTCATCAGTCTTACCTGGTGGATAACGCTCAATGACTGGATGGTTGTCCACCTGGAGAGTGGCATTGCCACCACTGCGTGTGAAGCGTACAACATGGTACTTGCCATCATTTACTATGACAGCGGGCTCATCGATGGTGATGTCATCTGTCCCCACGTTGAAGATGACACCGATCTTTCCTTGATCCTGCAGGCGGAGAGCAACGAATGAATGTGACTCATTAAACAAATGACAGGAAGTTGTAGGCAAGGCCAGCCTCATCCCATGGGTTTGAGGACAGCCCAAGACAGGGACACTCATTTAGCAATTACTTAAAAATAAATAAATGTCAGGGCTAACTCTACTTAGAGGCCTTCCTCTGCTGCTTAGGGCCTGACCTGAGAGCTTTCAGGCCTTTACCCTGGTGGCCCCTCTGCCCCACTTCATACTGCTGCTGGGTATTGTCAGCAAAATGAAGTAAAAATAAGGATAGTAGCATGGTGGTTTTGATGATCATGGTAATAGTGACAACTGATTGGATTTGTTTTTCTTTTTGCAGCTCATCTGTCATATTGTCATTGTCATACATGCCTCCATGCATATCGCACACCTAACATGTAATGACTTTGTGCATGCAGACATATCCAGGCACATATCTCAGCATCAGTAATAGGATGTACATAAAAGGATATATATTTAATTTACTTCTCACATCACAATAAATGTTTTATCTTGAAGTCGGCATGTTTTTTTCTTTGCTTTTATCTTTTCTTTGGGCTCTTAAGTCCAATTTGAATATTCATATTGAAAAAAATGTGGAGACTAGAGAGTTCTTATCTACTTGTCAAGCCAGAAACCTTGTTTAAGCAGAAAAGCATCATCCTTTGTGACATGGACAGTATGTTTAGTTCTTTCTTTAGGGTTCAGCGCTATTTCCCCTAAACAGCCAGCTCAGGTTTCCTGATGTGGATCACTCCTGACAGAATCCTGCTGTTTCTCTTTTGGTTGACCAACTTCTCTCGCCGTCAGCCCCTCCCTACTCCTGCCAACCTTCTGCAAAGGTCAAAGCTGCTTCTCAAGCTAGCCTTTGGGTGGCACTAATAAGAAACATTGGAAACAGAGTGTGTGGGGTCTCTGTGCCTGTCTTGCCTTTGTGGACTTGCTGTCTTGCAGTCATTCTAAATGCGATGCAAGGTCAAAGTGCTAATGTAGTTAAAGGAGACACTGAGAAACAGAACACGGCCATGCAGGAGCATCTTTGAATTGAATGATGAAACTAAAAATTACATTAAAAGTCAGTATTTACTGAATGAAATGGGACACATTCTGTTAGCCTGAAGTTAAGGTGCAGCAGTAAAAACCATACAACCAAATTACAATGTCATACCTATTTAACAGGCTGTTATGAAGTGATGATGCAATGAACGCCTGTCGGATCTTATGTCTCATATGTACAGTAACATGTTGCACACATAGGTGATAGGCTGTGTAATCCCACCCCCGTAACATGTGTCTCTATGCTGTGTACCATCAAGGACAAAGTCTGCAGCTTCTTATTTAAACACCGTCAACTCTGGCGGCTGCTTGCACTGTATCACACAGAACCAAACAGTGGAATTGGTTGGTGCAGTGTTTTCTTGAAATAAAACTCTGCAAACTGCTGGTCCTGTATGGTGCATGATGCACACAATATTTACTGGCCTTACAGCCATTATGTAAATATCGCCAACGCTCAGCCTGACATTGCAATTGGAGTTCCTGATTTCAGAGTTGTCCAGCTTATTCCGTTTTATACAACTGATTGCTCCCATTCTCTCCTACGATCCAATATTACATTACGAACTCAAAAAATTCAAATACGTAGACAAAAATACTTCTCTTCTTGCCTTGATGGTGGCTGCAATTGTGTGATGTAAAACCTGCCTCGGTGCTTTTTAATCATATGTAAAATCATTCGAGAAACCTTTTGAATTTGAAATAATTATTCATGCTGACACAGTTGGTGTTAAGTACGGAAGTGTTAAGTCTCCTCAGAGACCTTGAACGTCCCATTAATAATAGAATGTTAAGCTTGAGAAGCAGACTTTCGACTCATTTTAAATAAAGGAACCGCCGTATCTCCAAACAGAGCCTGAAGGTTAGCAGCAGGTCGATAGCTTCGTGGATTGTTATCTCTCTGAATTCTGTAATCACCTGAAACCTGTCGTGTGCGACTGATTTATGACACATGAGCTACAGCGGGATAATCAAATTCACACAAGTCAGAAAGAGGATGAAACCCCTTTTTGACAAATGTCTACCCACTCACAGTTACTCACTGAGCCTGTCAGTTAATTAAAGTCAGCGATCCTGTAGGTTAGCAGGAATGAGCAGCGTGTTAGGCCTCGCTAAGCCACATTTTATCATACAGATGTATGCTAAAAAGCCTTATTATCACCTTTTTACATGCATAACTTACATCCCTTACATTATCTGTTAAGTAATATCCCTTATATTGTTTGTTTACATATATTATTTAGCCCGCAGAGCAGTCAGTTGTCCGTGGTTTAATTACTCTTCCGATGAAGCAAACTGATGAGTAGTCATTAGGCAGCTACAGGGCAGAGCGACCTCAGGTCAAATTCAACCCATGTTCTCTGGACAACAATTAAAATCTCCAGGGCCAGAACAGTCTGCCTGGGGCTTCGTATGGCTGCAACAAAAGAGTTGCTTCTATTTTGCTTACTCAGTCTTGGAGCGTGTTTGTGAAATAGCCCCCAAAGCACCTCTTGACAGCTGGCAAAGCAACACCACTGCATTCTCGTTTTAGTAAACAAAAGCCTGGCCTTTCCACTTCACTTTCTCCTTATTTGCGAGACGCTACTTAATGCCCATTTGGGTATAAAACATGTCTTCTTGAAAAGCCGTGCCGTCTCCCACCTGGTTGTTTTGACATCAGCTCTGATGGAGTATTTCCTGCTCCCACTGGGTTTTTTTCAATGTGGAATCTCAATATTCATCTCAGCTTGCCTACTCCATTTCATTTTAGGGAAGAAGGATATAAAATTATAAGGATTATTATCAGGATTTATTTTTGACTAGATGGAAAAGAAAACCCCTGAAGGATTACAGCACTGACAATTCTTCTGTGATGAGACATCACTTCCACCTGATACATTTTTAAACGGAGCATAGAGTGGACAGATCATGATTCTTTTAAGAAGACCGGCATATCTGTCTGTCTCAGTTTGTCACCCGCCAACTGCCTTTCTCTGCATTGGCCAGGTTTACTGGAGACTTCTCCTTGGAGGCGAGTGGGAGCCTGCAACAGCCCTGCTGGGAATACAGACACTTCTCATCTTTCATATTCCCAGAGGAATGATAAAGTGTGTTTTCACCAGCATCGCTCCGACAATATAAAAAGGTATGTGGCAAATGAAAACATTATGGTCGAGTGTAAAGCATCTATTTCTTTCCTTTTGGAGGAGATTACTTGATGGAAATGACAGATCATAATAAATAAGGAACTATAGTCCTTTTAACTCAATTCCCAAATGACCAAAGGGATCTAGCTTGTTTAGAATGAGTTCTATCTGAAAATATCAAGTTATAATTGTATAAAGTATTGCAGCTGTACAATCTGTAAGAAAAAAGAGATTGCATTTAAGATGAATATTCTAATTCTGTTAGCCTTATACACAGGTATTACCAGATTTGTATGAGATTTCAAAGTATCCTCTTGACATCCGTGAGTTTTTGGTGAAAATTTATTAAGATAGTCCCTCTCAGAATAAAATTTTCGGAGCAAAATTTCTCAAACCATTGCCTGAATGCTCCAATATCAGAAATGAATAATAAATTAAGTTATGGAACATCCACCCAAACCTCATCCTGCTACTGAATAAATCCATTTTTTGTTCTTCTGTGGTTTGGAACACTGCTGTGTAGCGTTGCTTCTCCAATAGTTCCAATTGTCACCATTTTGCGCAATCACTGCTCTGTTTTTGTGTTATCTTTTAGTCACTCATTAAAAACACGACCATTTGAAACTAGCATTAGCCCCTCTAATGTGCTCTCTAGTGAATATGCCGATGGTTTGCCTCTTTTGTAGAGAATAATTGGTCTTTGAAGCCGGTGCTTGTTCAAAGTTACATCTCTCGGTTTCACCATGTGACCATTTTAATGCAGCAATCGTCTGAAGTTCCACTCTGATTATTCATCATATTGGAGTTTTGAATAAAAAAGCGTGCTATCCGAGGGAGATTATAAGCAGCAAATTCTATTCCGAGGCACCTCATTTGAAATGCCTGAATCCCTGTAGCCGATAAAACTCATATATCTTTTTGTTTGCTTTACTATTTCCAACTCTCCCTGGTGGCCCGGTGTTATTTTGACCGGTGTGCTGCTTCTCTCCGTCTTCACCTAGTTTTTTTTCACAGTCCTTCTTCCTCGTCTTCACGGAGCAATTAGAGGGGGAAGAAACAGAGTGTGATAAAATGTAGAATTAATAAGAAACATAGATACACGACAAGATTTGATGACTTAAGGTGCGACGCCATGAAGCCCAGCTGAGAAAGTAAAAAAGACAACCTTAACACCCTCTGAACTTTTTTGGATTCTCCTTCACTGAGCAGTAATAAGGTGTCAAACTAAGCAATCTGTCTGGGTGCAAAGGACTTGGCAGATCCTGGGGAAAAAAAAGATCTCTTCGGCTGGCTTTGCACGCAGGCAACAGTCTTTGCGTTTGCAAGCGACTGGCAAGGTCAGTTTCACAGTCTTAATACTGGAAATACGATTTAAATTAGACAGTCTGGGTTTTTAGACTAAACATGTCGAGTAACTGAGAGGTGCATCAGATCAAGGTGTCTTGTTAAAGGCTACACAATGCAAGCATACTTCCGTTTTAAAATGAATTGAAAAAAAAAATGTCCTAGTTATTACCTTACCTTCTCCCCTTTAAAGGTAATTATACCACAGCAGTGTGAAACAGTGAATGGAACCAATAGAATATCTGTTAGTGTTAAGCTATGTGCCGGACTTGGCTGGAGAGGTGTGATGTTACACCTTATAAATAACAGAATTACAACTCTGAACCATCAGAGACAGAAACAAGCAATATGCTGTGAAAAAGGAGGTTTTTTTTTTGAGAATAGGATCAATGTTATTCTTTTCTTTCACGTGCATCCACATGTCGCCTTTGCACAAAAGAATTAGAGATCAGATCTGATGAATTGGGAAACTCCTGGATAAAGAGAGCACCTCCCCACATGCTCCGCCTGCTTTTGAAAGCCAGATCTGTGATTTTTTTTTTTTTAGGAAGCATTTTTTAGGTTACAACTAAAGCGTCTGCTCATAAGGGTGTAGCTCTGGTTATGATTTTTTTGTCCTCTGCTTTGAAAACAGATGTGATTTTAATTATTACACCACTCACAGACGTTTGACAGATCTCCCCCTCTGGTTTTCATCATGGCACACCTGTCCTGTGGCTACACACTAAAAAGGCTGATTTCCCTCCAGAAAAGACACCGTTGCTGGCAGCTGCCGAGGAGTCATTTGATTTTTTTTTTTTTTCAACCACATGTGTTTATCACCAGAAAAACCTGACGTGTGCTCCATCTTTTTTCGTTTGGTCGCAATTTTATTAATTCCTATTTTATCTCAATATTTGGACTCGGATGGCGCTAATCAGTGAATCATACAAGCTGTGATGTTTTGGTGCCAAATTAGAATAATGGCATAGTCTAGTTAAAACTTCATTTAAAAATAGACCGTAAGAGGTTTAGTCATATTCATTTCTTTTAATTAAGATTGGAGCATCAGCGCTACACCAGCAAGCTTCTCTTGTGAAAACACAAGATGGTTTCTTTGCACCTTCGTCAACATATATGGAAGGATATGTTCACCTTTTGGATAACACAACTCTATCTTGAGTCTTTTCTCCCCCTTTTAATGATTAAAACATTTACTTAATTGCTCCTGGAGATGCTTGCATGACTCTGTAGCTTCAGTTGCACTAGTCTGACCTCCAACAGCCTCATCTTGATATGAAGAGAAGAAATGTATGTCTTTTTTTTTTTTTTTTTTTTTAATAATGTGTGCTCTTCTTTCACCCAAATGACAATATTAGTCACCAGCTACTTACTCATTAATGTTGCTTACTGATTTCCTCAGGCGCTATACAGACTCTGGTTGAAAATGATCTAAATATTTGTTATCTTGTGTTTGCAGACGTAGTGGACTAATTGCACTGTTCCGTCTAGCTGCCCACTTCACATTACCCCAATTTTCACGAGATCTAAGGATTTTGTCCTTTTGTGTCACTACAACTGTGATCACAAATATAATGCTTCCTTCGATCCGTACTCACAGTTTAATCTCTCTGCGTTCTTCCATTTATTGTCTACATACCTCCACATTTTGGAGATGTAACATTTCAAACCCAGAAGAGGAATGTGCACAAATATTCATAGGATTGCCTTGAGGGTCATATAAATAACAGGTTTAATATTTAATCTCCTTTAAGTGTTTTTTATCCATCACAGCAGTGTGTGACAGTTTTTTTCCATCACATTTAATGCTTAAAGCCCCAAAGATTTCCATCCTTACTATGTGCAGCTGAAGATAGTCTCCGAGCCCATGGGTGCTCTCCACTCGCACCAAGATGGCATCTTTCTGCTGAGTGCTGAAGCCCACGGCTAACCGGTCGGCTCGGGTGCTCGGCCGCTCGTTGGGGGCCCAGGTGAAGGTGATAAGAGCCCCTCCTTTCCCAAAGATATATGTGGTCCCAGCTGAGTAGACACAGAAAAAGACACATGAGGAAACAAATAGTAGGCAGAGACATTTAAGTGTAACTGTATATGTTTATAGGATTAGTAGTATTGCTTCATTAGCTGGCTCAACATGATCTGCTGGTAGAGATATAACTGTCATTTATTTGAATGCTATTTGTAATTTTCAGTGTTTATAAGTACCATCCCCAGTATGAAGATGAGATTTCGATTCCTCCTCTCACCAACCCAGAGCCAGCTCCCCCCCTCCACCCCACTGCTCTCCACACACACCATGTCTCATTTTTCAAAATCACGCAGTAGGCAGAGAAAAGCCAAAACCAGAAGGGAAGGAGGGGGGGATTTATTAAAGAGGCCTGCTTTTACTCTTAAATCATAGTTAAGTGGCCCAATTTGCAAAGTGTGATAAAGCTTTATATTCACAGATGTAAACTAGTAGCAACAGCTGAGCGCCACAGTCGTATCTTTTACATCTTTTATCATTCTGCATCACGCAGGCTTCAGACTACAGGGCTCCAGCACCACATCACTGCAAACACTGAGTCTGAGTCCAACTCTACGGAAATCCAAAAATGAGGGCACAGCTTGTCCCTGAACTGATTTCACAGAATTTAGAGAAAACGGCAAATAAATACAAGATGGGTCGCATAGATTGAATTTATTGAACAGGATTAAATCTGCAGATTTGCATTTGTGTTGTTTTAAACAGGATTTTCCATTATGCATTGTGTGCAGCTGCAATGCTTTTCTTGTCAGATCAATGAGCCCATCATGCATGCTTCTTCAAGACTTGCATGTCTCCCAAAATCTTTTTTTTTTCAGAGCATGAAAAATGTATTATTTACCATCATTATCATTCACCTGGTGTCCTCTGACTTACTGAATCTGTGTGTCAAACATCGTCTACACTAAGTTATCAATAACTCTTGAGAATGCACTTCAGTGCTCCCATAGCTTACATGTTCTGAACCTGAAATTTTCTTACAGATGTTCTGATTTAGCCAAACACCTCGGTATATGGGTTACTTAAGAGTGCTAGTATTTGCTTTAATATGAAATAGAAAAATGCAGTGATTCTGATTCATGCTAAATGTTTAAAAAGGCATCGATTTCAGCTTGATTAAAATTCGTCCATCTGCTCATACAGTATCTAACAGGTGCAGGGCAAAGCAACAGTGTCTGCTGGAAACTTCTTCAGGCAAGGTACTCCTCTGCACTCAGAAAGATTCTCGTCTCCTTGAGACAAATGAGGCATATTGATGTTAATTTGTCATTTACAAGACTTGCACGAAACCACAGAAATATCCATGCAGGCTGCTGCTAAAATCCATTTGCTGCTCAGCTCCTAAACTAGACACCTCTGGACGATATGAGATGATTTATACCTCACCTCTCAGACATCTCAGATTATTAATTAATCATAAATTTGCAAAAATTTGTGTGAGAACTTCAGAACTGGAGCTGTAATCCATTTTGTGTAATCCATGCAAATTTAAATTGTGTCAAATCAAAGGTAGCTTTGTCAGAGTTGGGACTGCAGGAGCTGACTGCAGAGATGAAAACACTACGACAGAGTTTAGTCATCACGACACATGGAACTGCAGACACAATTACCTGTGACAGTGCACCACAAATCCATGTTATTACGGGCTTGTTTTACCACCTAAAACCTAAGAGTTGTTTTATGACTGGAATTATCCAGTACCGAATCTCTTAGGATTTGGATGCGGAAGCACAGAGAAACACTTGAGACAAAATTGTAGCCTCAATTCCAACCACAACACTATTTTGCTTAGTGTCTAGGAGTTTATACTGACAGGAACTAACTGCAGGTCGGATGCTTTATTAACATTAAACTCTCAATTCAAAGGCTCAAGAACGTCTCGCACTGACTTTGAATTTAATTGAAAGGGCAGGTTCTCCGAGTGACTGTTTCAAACAAAATGATTTCTTACGGAGGTAATCTTAATTAATGTCTGGGATTTGCAGTCAGAAGTGAGGCGGTGACATTAGTTACATCAAAGAGTCTCAATGAGTGGTTTTATTGGTTTCTTCCTTTCAGTGGATGTTATCTGCATCTGGCCTCTTCGTCTGTCTTCCTGCTTTCTCAATGAAATTACTTTTTTCTTTATGGACTTATGAATGCAGACCTCTTTGCTTTTTACGCTGATGTGAAATGGATTTTTGGATTCATTTTCAGATCACTTACTAATTTTATACGTCTCAAAAATAATATGGGAAATGGATCCAACACCATGTACAGTGTAATAAACAGCCCTGCATTAAATACAACTGTTTGTGTCGATGGTGTACATTACAAACTAGCACTACGCTGCGCTCTCGTCAGAAAACAAACATAAAGCTTCACATTGGTGGTATTTGTTTAGGCCTGTAATGCTGCATGTGATTATATCATACAACCTTTCATGATTTTATAGCTCTGTTTGTTCTTGAGAAGCAGGCAAGCCATGTTGCAGTCAAACAACAAACCCAAATTCCCATCAGGCTTCATTTCAAATTTCACTGTGCAATATGGCCTTGAGCATAACTTTAAAAAATATGCTAAGGATACTCAAACCAAATGAACTTCTTGTATCTAATTTCAGAAGTCTTGGTAGATTGTGTGTTGAGTAGAAATGTCACTGATAGCAAAACTGCATCATCTGTCCTGTCACTAAATAACAACAACAACAAAAACATTTCATATGTCCAAATAAGGGTTAAAGTCAATCAACATTTAGGCACGTTGTGGGTTTGGACATGATATGAAATTTCATATTCAATACCTTTATGATATATTGTTGAGGTGTTGTTACAAAATGGTATCTTCTGTTGTTGAAGTATAGATTTACACTTTTTTTGTTAAAATAATACTAAAATGCAAATATGTGCAGGACATATTGTTCACTGTAATTATTAACCCGATCCATACTGACCACAGTAAAACCCTTGGAACAACATTGGCAGTCATTGTTCTGTGGGAAAGTTCAGATGCAGCTCCATTGAGGCTCCAGATGTCTAAATTAATCAAGAGAATATCTCCTGAGGTTACAGTGCTGTTAGAATGAAACTCTATCTTCGTGCTTCAACTATGGACAGTAGCACAGGATGAGAACTGTTGGCAGATATCTTGCTGATTCGTCCAGTTCTAAGCCTCACACTACCTTTAGCTAAACTTTACAAATCATTCATGCCTACAGTATCCTACACTGAAATTAGAAATGTCTAAACCGGCCCTAGGGATCAATATCTTGGCTAATCTGGCATATCTTAATGGATCAGTATTGGCAAAAGCTAATCAAAATCTAATCCTTTCTTTACTGTACTGCTTTGTCCACTTCAGCCTGCCAGTTTCGCACGGCTGCTCCTCGGCTCTACAGCGTTTCGCTTGTTTGCAGGAACGTACACAATTATTTGGATGCACTCGACTCTGAGTTCAGACGCATACGTTGGGAAAATGCATGGACTAACTAGGCTGTGGCGCTAATCAACAAGGACTATTGTGAAAAACACCGAGTTAGCCCCTTCTCCTTTTCAGCACGCAGGTGGCAGGTTATATCAGCTGTCACTAATTAACATTAATTCTTTCCATTTGCTTCATTAGCTGAAGCTTATTAACCGCATTATTTTGAACCATGAACTTCGGTATTTGAATCAACTAGTGTGAGAAAAACAAAATGAGCCAGATTAGGTGGGTTATAGATGTTATTTCAACGTGTCAGACGCATATTTAATCAACATTTCAGCACATATACATCTTAGAGTATCAGACTTTGTATCAGCAGATTAAATATTAATCATCATGTTAAAGGATTGAGGCCAAAAAAAGAGAAGGATTTCAGTGTGACCAGCATACACTGGAAGAATAACAACCAAAAACTGTCTCAATATACGTATAGGTATGACTTGACACAAAATGTAAGTCTGTCCTTTAGAAAAGTGATGTCCCTTGTCAAGGAAATCCCTCACAAACAGCTACTGAACAGTTTTGTGTGCCGCTGTGACAGTATAATAGACGCAAAAAATGGAAGGGTGAATGGAGCAACATGCACCCCTGTTATGTACATCATGGAATATGGGATATTCATGCAGCTGCAGAAAAACATGGGGGCTTCTGTCAATAGACAGCAGTAACTCCTGCATTAGTCATAACACTAAAGCATTTCATTACACCTTTCTGCCTCGCTGTTCTGTCTCCTCCTATTGCCTCTTTTCTGTGGTAGACCTGCATTAAATAAAGCAGGCTGCAAATCAGTCTTGTCAAGATTATTACTATAAACATCACAGTTGGTTCCCTTGGAGCAGCTCTCCGCTCCCTGTCTGTTGACTATCTCACGGGAGCTCTCTGCTCCTCTCTCATCGCTGTACAATGCATCTGTTCTCGAAAAATAACACTCCCTTGGAGATTCTTAGATGCGAAATGTGCACTGTATATCACATCATTATTAGCTGGGAGCCTTGATAATGAATTATTCTGTACACAGGTAATGTAATACTCCTGTTGCCACTCATATAGGAATATTTTATAGGTAGAGTGGCATTCACTGTGTACATTAAAATGCATATTGAAGCCCTTTTTGGGTTTAATATATCACATTAGATCATATTTGCTTTATAAAGGCATTGTAATGGTGTCAGTGAAGCTCTGAAACTTCTCTTACGCCGCCACGAGTGGCTGTCATGTCTTAATGGATCTTTACACAACAAATCTAACAGTATGGATTGCTTGTTTGTGACAAGATGCACGCAACCCACTCAAACATCCTGTCCTTTTCATTTGTGCTCCCAGCCAGCTGAATATGCAAGAGACAAGGCGACACACAAATAGGACTCGCAAAATGCACTGAGATGCTGGCAATAATTTGCATCACATGTAAGAGTTTAGATGTGAAAAGCCTGCCGTCGTGGAGAATTCCTGTGGCCTGAGTGAGGGAGTATTAGCTCTCGCCTTGACTTTTAGGAGGCTAAAAATAATCGTGAATCACAGCAAATGACAACTAGTATCAGCCGCAACATTATAAACACAAAGTAGTGGAATAAACTGTAAATTACTCACACTCTCACAGTCACTTTCTGGTAATTATGGCCAGGGTTTTTCAAATTGAGTGCACCTACTATTGAATATGGATGAGTATTTATTTATTTATTTTTACAGACAATAAACATTTTTGAATGGATTACCAGCATCCAGCAGGACAAAAGTGTTCAAGTGCAGTACAGTGTGCAGTTTCGCTGTGAGGCATCAGCCACAGACAGTTTGTGAAGGGCAACAGGGGCACTTTACTAGCAAAACAAAGCTGGTCGATTAAGAATATAAACTCGTATTAATCCCTCAATTGTGAGGAGTTTTTGCAGAAACGGAGAGTTATGGAGAAATATTAAATTCAAATTTGTCGTCTGACTTATGGCATATGAGCCACACTTCTTCCATGGTCTATTAAATACAGCTCAGTGAAATGATGAAAATGAATAGTGCAGCCTAAAGCCTGACAGAGAGGACATATGGCTCTTAAGTTAAAAATATGGTGCTCAAGTTAGAAAGTGGCATCATATACTTAGTGCAGTGCACACAGACTTTAGATATTAAATCAATCAAATCAATTAAATTTGATCAACCAAGAGCCAGACCTGGAAAATCTTATGAATCTTAAATAACCAGACACATGCAGGCTTCAGCTGCGTTATGGCTGAATGGCTGTTTCTGCTCCCATCAGCGAGATGTATCCACACTGTCAGTTCTCAAGTTGAATGTCTACAGCTCCGAGTACCTCAGACAACCCTTTCTCCTGTGTTTTTGTTCAGGTTTCTTCTGACTCAAATTTCTGGGTGATTTGGGCTGCTCTGAAACAGTTTTGACTGGAGTGCAGTTCTCTAATGCAGCATTGATGCTTTCTCCTATTGCAAAAGTCACAAAGACATTTTTCATCAAAGCACCAGAACAGCTTTTATGGCAAGAATAAACTGTCCATGGGTTGCTTGGGCTATGTGGCCTTCACTTTAACAATTCTTCTGATTTATTTATATAAAAAGGTTTTTTAGAGTCCTTTATAACATTATTACTGGAGTCTGTTGAGTTGTATCAACTTCATGTTTAATTAAATCATATTTTGTATCGTACTTTGTATCATTACAATATGTGATTGAATGATCTAGAACCAGCTGTATAATGAACATTTCATGAAAACAGCTTTTCATGAAATCAAATCCCATTTTTTTTATTCTGCTTATGGTTTGCGTTGATCTTTATATTCTATTCTGTGATTAGCTGGATATAGTTTTTATTGGATACTATTTGTCATAGAATTCACAGGATGATGAATTTTATCTCACTGATATCAACCTAATAGTTGCCGTTCAGACCACATCAGAGCTATATTAAAGGGAGACTTCATCACTTCTGCTCATCAAAATGTGTTTTCAGGTCTTAGGGAGTCGTGTAAAGACTTTAGTGGCTCCAGAGGGAGCTGCATAAAATCTGATAAATGTCTGTTGGAGCTGAAGACTACAAGTTCGAAAATGAATAAAAATCCGGGGGTGTGAAGTAAGGAACGAAGTCAGCTCACCACACCTCTGCAGCCTCATCTTTGCTTAAAAACTACCATCTTAAAGCTACAAGTGGAGCCACCACAACCAGTTGTTAGAGTTAACTAGTGGTGGTGATTTTTAAAGTGATTGTTCATGACTTTTATTCTATTTTCCATTAACCTTGTTGAATTTTCAGATGTCTTCAGAATAATTATTTTAACATCCCAACGGCTCGTCTTTGCCAGTATCATTCATATTCTTCTGTAAAGGAAATCTGCAACATGCAATTGCACTGAGAGCTTGTACAAAGTCATACAGTATATAAATGCAACACATGTGTGCCAAGGTTATTTTGCTGAGAATCCAGCCTTTCTACTTCTTTTGTCTCGATTTCTCTCCTCAGTTCACGTTTTCATTCTCCCATTTGTTCTGCTTTGCTGCAGATCTGGAGCAGAGCTGTGGTTACCTTGGTCTCTCATTTCTGCTCTTACATGCCATCCTTTTGTCTCATCCACTCGTTTCCGCCTCGGCCTCAGCAAAACCTCAAAATGGCAAGTGCAATCAAAATATTTCCACTCCGTTGTGGAACAGCGGTGGCAGTGATCGCCACACAAGCAGTTATAAAATTCACTCGCAGAACCTGAGCATGCTGTGGGAGAGATCCTCCTCTGTTTAAGTTTGTTTTTACGGGCTGTGTGTGTGTGTGTGTGTGTGTGTATGCAGGCCTGCCTCTGTATTATTCTTGAGGGTAATGTAATATGTGACCTGGAGGAAATTGAGCCCTCTCCAGCAGACCTCCTGATGCCCCCTTTCCCCTTGTTTTCCTCTAGTGGCAAAAAAAACACACAGAAACACTGCACTACATTCGACTGCAGTGAGTCTCTAGACAAGCTTTTTTTTTTTTACACTAATGTATTGATCTAAGGATAACCTGCTTTCTCTTATATTCAATCTTTGAATTTTGAATTGTGCTCAAAAGATATCATTACGGGGGAAAAAAAACCTCTCCCTAAATCACTTCCTCTACTTGAGACATCTCTCTGGAAGCATTAGTTGCTCTTTGCCTTGCCACAGCCAGACAGTTCTTACACTAACATGGGGGCCCTGGAGAATGAAGTGCAGCAGATTTTTAGAGTGTGGCTGAACATGCGGGTGTGTTGGAAGCACGACGAGGGGTCAGCTACAGTGCAATCTTTTTTGCATTCCAGTTGAGCGCGTACAAGGTCTTTGCCACTGAGGGTCATAGTATTGGCGAGCTCTCCGGTAGTGTAGTGGTCAGGTGGTGGGTTCAAGAAAACACAGCATAAAACCTGCTCTAAAATGGATCACGGCCAAAGCTAGCTGAGGGTGGTTTGACAAAAATTTCAGAGCAACTGTGGCACTGCAGGGTCGAAATAGAAAGACAGCAAGAATGATAGCTACATAACACGCTTCAAGTTGGGATTTGGCTTCCTTCTGGTGCAAGAAATGCCTCACTTCACCATTCTCAACATCCTCAATAATGTCCTTTTTAAAAGCTAATGTACTCATGTGGAGTATTTTGTCTAGCACATGAAAACATCTTATTTATAAGATCCCAGATACAGTGTCCTATGAGGCATGGCATGGGGTTCAACAGAGTAGTTCAGAGACTCATCTGAGGTTTGTTTGAACGTGAAGAAAGTAAAATTTTAAAGGACATCTATGCAGAGTTTGGGAGTAATTATCTTGACGTAAACACATTTTGGGACACAACGAATGCAGCCTGGGGGTTTTTCATCTGATGTCTGTTATGAATACAGACATAACAAAAATAAAAACAAACATACCTTGCTGAATTCCTATGCAGCAGCTGAGCCATGAGCAGTGTGTTATACGAGTAGGGAAAGGTATTTATGACCTTGCAGAAGGTTTAAAGTGGACATTTCACAGTGCAGTTCAATGTAAGAAATGGAGTACTAGAGGAAACTATTGTTATCATAATTCATCACGATTATCATCATCAACTAGTTGACTTCTGGTTTACTCAGTAGGATGACTGTCACAAAAGTGTACGATAAAAAAAATGCCAACACAATTTTCCAGAATAAGAACCCTAAATCTCTCGTTTTGTCTGACGAATAGTCCAAAGCACAAAGAGATCAGCAGAACATTAGAGAAAATCAGCAAATCTTGATGTTGTAGAAGCAGGAAATACAAAATGTTTGTCAATTTTTGCAAATGACATTTTCAAAATAACTTCAATCAGTTTTCGGTTGATTAACTGGTCGATTAATCGGCTTGTTGTACGTGTTAAAGAAGAACTAGCCATTGCTACTAAATCAATGGCTGATCCCCCTATTTTGCTTGGTTTTTCCATATCACCTAGATGACTCTATATAGACCTACTTGGACCATTTTGTGCTTATTATTCAAACATATCTGTACATAGGAGCGTACTGTAACCAGAATAATGTCACAATACACGCAATAACCTGTGTTTTCAATGAGGAACGTGAGGCATTGCAGCAAGGTAGGTGGCCTATAAATAGCAAAGAGCCCAGGGGCATCCAGAAGTCTTTGGCTAGCCTCGACACACACACGAACACATACACACATCTGTGATGTTAAAGCAAGTGTCGAAAAAATTACGCTTCAGGTGGCATCATTTTGGCATTTGGGCTTGTTAATACACTGAATGTTGGTTTTGCTTTTTAAATGTTTTTTTTACTTCGATGACATTGTTTTCATGACTTACCACAGTGGCCATTGTGCCAATCAGTGTTAACCAAAATCTTTATTATGCATTCAACGTAGTGCATTATGGTATTGGGGGCTTGACTTGTAAATCATAAGTGCTGTCTGCATCATTTATGTTGCAGTAAATTGAATTTCTTGCTCTGAAGCACATACTTCATAACAACCCACAGTATAAAATCTACAATAGAGGTAATTGAAAATTTATCAGTGAGTTCTCTGAAGTGTTTTTTTTTCCCTTTATAGGCTTGTTTGATCACAGGCTGTGCCGTGCCTGTAAAAGCCTGGTCCAGAATGATATGGCTATAATAGCGCAGATGTAATTCATCACATTTTTAGCCCTTTTGCAACTGACAAAACTGCTGCTGTGAAAAAGACACTACAAATCCATCGGGTCTCTTTTTATAGGACATAAAAGTGAGTCTTAGGACGGAAAATTTCAAAGTGAGATATAAAAGGGAGCAATGACTCTGGTGTCAGCGCTTTGAAGGAGCCAGTTTAAAAAGCGTAGCCAAAATGATGTAGATTGTTGAAGATAGGTCAACACTATTCATCCACTGAACGAAATTATATTCTATCTGATGAAATGTAGAGACGATTGCCAAGACAAATTTTAAATGAAGTTGGAAAAAAGTGATGCTATAAACCCTGATGTTGTATACTGTAGGCTTTGTTCACTCTAACTGCAAACATACATACAGCATAATTAACTTTATGCATGTTGTGATGTGATACTAATTACAGTATACTGTAGCAATCACCTTTGCCTCAAAACAAGCTTCATTACAATGAGTGTATTACACTACTCAAACAAACAAGAACCTCACAGAGAAAGAGAAAGAGATTCGCAATGATGATTCATCACACCATTGATGTGTATTTGTAATATATAAAACACAGCTTCACTGATGCTGGAGCATCTTGAGCAGCAACATGGGGAAAGGGCAACCACTACTGATACTGAAAGGCAGATAAAGGGGTTTAATGATGCACAGGGGCTGCAGCACATCCTTAGCTGCTAAAGGATCAAAGCGAATGACGGTCTAAAATGCCAGCTCTAGCAATACTAATATGTCAGTCAGCAATAACATGCTACCTCATATCTAATTCTTATTAATCCTGACCCTTGACACTATCAGAGAAAAGTGATGCCTCAGTGATGCAGCAAACAGCAAGTTGAGAATCTTGGACGGAAATGTCTTACCATGGCCCCCTCTGGTAAGAAAAGGCATCCTGTTGATAGCAATAGGAACAGTACCATGCTTATTGTGGAAGTGGTGGACATGGTGCGTGGTACTAAGACTTGAAGACACACGTGCTGTTCCAGTCTGGATGGGGAGTACAGTAAGCAAGGCCAACCAAAAGGCTAGTCTCGAGCAGTAACTTAGGCCCATGCCTAGGCTAAACTGTGACCAGCTGCTCCGCTGTCCAAGCACAGAGGTGGCTGCAAAGAGTCTACCCATGTATATTAGATCCACATGGGCCCAGGACAGACAACTTGGCCAAGCTTTGGCCTCTGACAGTTCAACTCGAAGACAACAGGGCATCTCACTGACAACCTGGGCCCATTTCTTTCATGATCCCTCAGTTTGGTTTAGGGAGTTTCACTAGATGATGGAAAAATATCCTGGAAAGAAAATGGATTTCAAAAAAGCAGTCAAAATCCAATTGCTCTTGTGGAAGAAAAAAAACAAAAAACGAGGAGCTACCGACTTATCTATTCTTGGTTAACATATTACCATAGCAAGATGTCTACTGCACAGGGAAGCCAGTTTTAAAACCTCATTGAAAACCATCCCGAAGCACATTCTTCCAAAAGTGAGCCAGGTGTATCCAAAATGCAGAGGAGATACACATCCAAATAAAGAATGGAGACGAATCCGGCTGTAATTTCAAGCAGTCGCGTTGCTCAACCATGATATTTAGGCATGGAAAGTGGCAGGACAGAGATTCGTGTGATAAGAATTCTGATAAGAGTCTCCATCGCCCACAGGTAGAGCTTGAGGGCAGCTGAGCCTGCCCACTAAGAAGAGTGCCCCTCCACCGCAGCAGAAGACATAACACGCTTCCGTGGGAAACTGGATCATTTCATTAAGCAAAAAAAATCAAAGGAAGATCAGAAAAAAAAAATGTTTGCAAGTGAAGATGCAGCGATGAAGGTTGATGCAGGAGCCAGTGCTTTTGTTCCCTTTTAGCCAGGGAATGGGAAGAGAACAGAGATAGGGAGGG
>OMNN01000511.1:0-11564 GCA_900302755.1 Chromis chromis | reverse complement strand
ATACGGGGCAGTGGTGGCGCAACAGATTAAGCCCCTGACTTCTGTTCAGATGGTCGGAGGATCGAATCCCGACTGCGGCCACTGCTGGGCCCCTGAGCAAGGCCCCTAACCCCTGACTGCTCCCTGGGCACTGCACTGCGGTGGCCCACTGCTACTGCTACTAGTAGGATGGGTTAAATACAGAGCTGAATTTGCCTAAGGGGATAAATAAAGGTTAAATTATAATAGCATAAGATTAAAAAAATAGGGCTGATTCAGATACCACCACAACGACCGAATATTCAGTTGGTGGTATCTGGATAATAATTTTGATATTCAAATAGTCGTGTGCGCCCCCATCGGGTGCCGCCGAACATCGCCGAGGCTCTAGTACGCGGCTGAGCACCGCAGAGGCTCTAGTACACAGACTTACCAACGCCGATGTCACACTTCACTTCGCCCGCATAATTTTATTCTAAGTATAACATAACATAACATAACATAACATAACATAATGCTCAGGAAATTACATAACATGAGAAAAATGTAGGGCCCACTAATAAGATATAAGTATGGTACAATACTAAAAATAAAAAGCTAAACTAATAATAGAAGAAGTTATACTGGCAATGATACTGTATAGTAGTGAAGTAATATTGCACATGAAATTGAAAAATTGCTAACTAAAGTGTACAAACTATTAAAAACACAGCAAATGATGCTGGTTGTTATTGTTCTAATTTAAGTGACCTTTAAGTACCTCGTGTAAGTAGCTTTTGGATTTGTCCCATGAAACTTTATCTCCAACAGTGTGAGGAAAGAGTTTTTTTAGATGTTATCATGGTAACTTTTGCTTATTTGCACAAAACACAGACTTTAAATATTCATGTGATGCCTGCATTACAGTCTGGACCACAAATGTCAATGCAAAGCGGAGGAATAACCCGCAGTATCAGGATGCATCATCTCGAAACCATGAGTGTCTGAAGAAAATTTCTAAGCAATCCATCTAAAGGGCGATGAGGTGTTTTAAAGAACCAACCAAGGTTAGCGCTAAACATGAATCAAATTAAGTTTAATTAATTAATAAGTTTAATGTTATAAAGCAGGTGACGACAAAAAAATATGTGCAAAAAGCGAGACGGAAAACAAGACAAACCAGAAAACAACATGTAAGATCATTGTCTAAAATAAAATAAACATAAAAAATAAATATTAGAACCACTAAGAGCAGCACAAAGCCACTGACAACAAGCATGTTTTGAGATTTAACTGAAAGAGGAACACAAAGTATCTGTAAAGGCACGTAATCTTTTACCACCAACCTCAATTGTGAAACTGCTAAAACCTCAGAGGACAAAAGAGGCAGAAAAAGGCACGAGAAGTTCTGTAACTATACAGACCAACAAATAAAATAGCCCGAAAACCAGATAAGATGCAAGACAAGACGCTGTGCAGGTTTATGTTATGTTTATGTTAATCTAACTGCATTCTTTCACCAGGAATGAATAGAAGATCGAATCAGCTACACCGGTTTTGAAACATGTTCCTGTCTAGATGGAGACAGAGGAGTTTGAGGCCACAGTGTTGCCCAGTTTCTAAGAATTTAGGTCTTCAAATCGTAAAATCTGTTAGTGTTCTTGAGTTTCTGTTTCCGCAGAAATGTGTCGCTGTAATGCTTTTTAGGACAAAAACCATGATATGAACCTGCACTCTAAAGCAGGGATGGACAACCCTCTATCCAGCATGTTTTAGATGTTTCCCTCTTCCAACACACCTGATTCAAATGATGTTTATGTTTATCCAAATAAGTAATATTAATGCCACTGATTAAATCATTAGATTCTTCGAAAATGAGCAATGCTGCAACTTTTCTTTAAGGAAAGTCAACTTGAAGTTTCCAATTTTTTCACCATAAGTTTTCGCTTTACCCGAATTTGAAATGGAAAACATTTGAATAATTCTAGAGGAAGCAGTAAACCTAATTTTTGCACTTTTGCTTAAATTATACCAGTTTAAAGAGACAAAATGTATTTTTAATTGTAATAATTGAAAATAGCTTTGATTTGATTGTAGAGGAAAACCTAACTCCCCCAACTCAATGTGGTTGAACATAATGTGATTAGAAGTTGCCATAACTCGAAAATATTGATTTTTCTTGAGGCTGAACATTGTTTTTTGTGGAAGTTGGTTTGAATGTTGGGTTGTCAGTTTTGGAAATCTTCAACTGTTTGACAAGTAGTTCTGAAGATTAATGCAGTTTTTCATACTGATGTGTTCAATTTTAGGTTATGTGCATCATAATATACAAAAATAATATATTTGCCTTTTGAACTGGGGACCTCTTGATCTGCAGTCAAATGCTCTACCACTGAGCTATACCCCCTGCTTCTACACCTCTTTTATATTCCTCTCACACTCTGCCACTGACCTATACGTCCTGTTAACAAAAGAAGGTGTTTTGTTCTGTCCTGAAAGAACTACAGTGAGTCTGATCGAACTAAATGGTCTTAGCATACGAGGCAAAGAGGCCAAATCTCATTTCAGCAATGTGTTCACTCAAGGCTCTGAAGTCTGCATTTCTAGACAGAAACAAAATGGGCTGATTACGTCTGTTCTTTTTCAAAAGCTTTGCCAACTGTGGATAAGAAAAGCAACCTTTTAAAAATCTGAATCTGAAGGCCACAGTTGTTTAATAACCATAATAAGAAATAAGAATATGAACTTAAATACATTGATGATGACAACCTATGAACTACTAAAAACTACCCTCACATATGTGAATTTCATCTCTGTCTAGCACCAGGCAGAAGATTAGAGAAGATCCAAGACTATGAGGCAACAAGCAGAGTTGGAGCAAACCTTAATCTTTTAGCAAATTAAATTAATCCACAGGTGGAGTTCAGAGCAAACATCCCTTAATAGTATTGATGTTGCTGTTTCCTAATGCATTTTCTGTTGTTGTTGCTTCCAGGAGCATCCCTTCTCTAATAAAACATGGGACACTTGTGCCGTTGTTGGGAACGGTGGGATCCTGACCAACAGCAGCTGTGGAAAAACCATCGACTCGGCTCAGTTTGTCATCAGGTGAGAAAGACATAGAGGACTAAAAATGTATCGTGGAAAGTCTATATAACTGTGATTTGTTCGTCCAAACTAGTCTTCCACTGCAGCCCATCTTACTCGTGGGGTCCCTCAAGGCTCTATTCTGGGCCCAGTCTTGTTTTCATTATATTTTCTGCCATATATAAAAGGAACAATATTCCTTTTCACTGTTTTACAGATGATATATGTTTATCTGCCAGTAAAATGGAAAGTAAAAGACTTTACTCAACTGCTTAAAGGATGTCAAAACCTGGATAGAGTTTCTTAAGACAGAGATTGTTTTGTTTGGTTGAGCTGACCTTTTGGATGACCCTGATGGCAATCTTGGATTTCAGGCAATCTATCTTTTGTAAAAAACAAAACAAACAAATCCTGAAGTGATCTTTGACAACCCCTTCAGATTTGACATGCAGATCAGTTTTGTGGTTTCCTTGCTTATGTGCTTCATAGATAAATAAATTTGACTTCACTTCACAATATGTTCTTCACTGCTTGTTCAGGTGCAACCTCCCTCCTTTGGCAAACGGATACGGGAAACATGTTGGCGTCAAGACTGACCTTGTGACGGCAAACCCGAGCATCCTCTTAGAGAAGTGAGAACGAAACTTTGAAATCATTACCTTTTTAGCACAAAATATGAGTATTTGTAAAGATATTTGTGAAGTTTTACCACAAAGTAAAACATCTTCTGTGTGTGTTATGTATTACTGTGACATGCAACTACATATAGCAGAGAAAATATCACTAGATGACTTCTGTATTATCATTTTTTTGGTTAATGTGAGCTCGAAGATTGGACTTAGAGATTATTTAATCTACTTGTCCAATATTGCAGACTCTGATTCAATCACATGATGAGATATAACAATACTGTGCTAAAAGTGGGTCAACAGGAAATAAAAATAAAAAAAACATCTTGGAAAGTTGTGAACAAAAGTTTCCATACTCTTGTAAAGACCAGGTTTATCGTGTCAGTGTTGAGTTTCCAATGACTCCTGTAACTCTATGAAAGAATCATTGAAACACGTGGAGTCAACAGCTGTAGTCAATCGTAATCACTCATGAGAACTTAAGAGGCCATGCCACAAAGAAAATTTGATCAACACAACTTTCTACATCACCAAAACTGATCATTCAAGTTGCTGTTTTTGACCCAGCAGATTTTGTCATATTTCTAGAAGACCTTTAATAAACCTATGAAAGAACCAAAATGCATGATTGCTTTTTTGTGGCAAAGATGCATGGGTTTCAATGATTCCATCATAGAAGATTCAGAGATATATAGATATATCTATAGAAACTCAAGACTGTCATGATATACATGGTCTTTACAAGTGTATGGAACTTCTGGTCATGACTGTATTTGATATATCAATGTAAAATTTTGCAGATACAGTTTAAACATCCATAGTTTAGGATAAAAAAGGTTGAAGCAAATCAGAATTGGTTTTGTTGCTTCACATTAGCTCTTCATTTCCAGGTACGGGGCTCTGATGGGACGCCGCCGTCCATTTGTGGAGAGTCTACGTAGCTATGGCAACTCCCTGCTGCTTCTTCCCGCCTTTTCCTATGGTCACAACACTCCTGTGTCTCTGAGAGCCGCCTACACCATCGAGGACTTTGAGAGCCCCACCAGACCAGTCTTCTTCAACCCAGAGTACCTCCAGAGTCTGGCCCAGTTCTGGCGTTCTCAGGGCCTGAAGGCAGTGCGACTCAGCACTGGTATCATCATGGCCAGTCTGGCTCTGGAACTCTGCAGCAACGTTCATCTGTACGGATTCTGGCCCTTCAGTAACCACCCTCATGGCCTCCAACCCCTGACCAACCACTACTACGACGACAGACAAACTAAAACAAAATTCCACGCCATGCCGGCAGAGTTTGACCTCCTGTTGAAGCTGCACAGTCAGGGCATCCTAAGGCTTCACCTGGGGGACTGTTAACCAGGTGGAAAGTAGTTCCCAGGGACAAACACCACAGCAGCAAAGTGCCTTCTCTTAGCCTCAGGATGAAGCCAGTCGCTCAGACATTTCAAATGACTGAACCGATTTATTTCAGCTGATGGAGTGGATCGAGTTTGCCCACCTGGCTACCTATCAGCAGCCAAGTTGTTTGCACTGAAACCTGAATGCAACACATAGAAGACTGTCTGCAGCACTGCAGTTTATCTTCAACTCTATTTATTACTACAAATGTTCCAGCTGGAGTCTGGAGGGAATTATTTAGATTTTACTGGGATGCCTTTGTGAGGCCTTTGTGAGGATCTACATCATAGTGCCTTATCTTAATCACTTACTAATGATAGCTTTTGGATAAAACTGAATGTATTTCGAAGGAAATCAAATACCTCCTTTACATGAAGATTGTCTGTTTAATGAAAACACCAGCACACTGAATGATCAAACCCACATTTAACCACTTTCAGAAATACTCTGTGGAGGGTTAATGTTTGGTACTCACTTAACTCACACCAGTGTGCTGGTTGTGGAAGCTGATTTCTGTACTGTTGTTTTCACTGACACTGCTGGATGTGGTGCAGATTTTAGGTAAAGAGTCGTGTCCAAGTAGCCTCAAACACAAACCTCCATGGACTGTGCAGCCAAGGATTTAACAGAGACGCCACAGAAAGAAACAGGAATTAAAAAACAAGCATCCAGGGGGGCCTCTGCTCACAAAGGTTGTTATGGTGAGCTTGTGTTACGATGTGCTTCGCCTTGTCGCCACGGTGACGGCACAGGGGAAAGTACTGTACTGCCACAAAGTGGTAAAATACACCTACAATGTTCATTTGGGGACAAGTGCTTTATAAGTTGATAAATGAATGCAGATTTAACTGACTCTAATGTAAGGAGATTGTGAACCGTGCACTTTGGGTGAAAATTATAGCGCTTTCTTTATTTTACACAGGACCTGGGTGGGTTTTGTGTAACTGGGATTCATACTGACAACATTATAGTCTTAAAATAGTGATTTTTGTGATGCAGAAGTAAATAATGTAGACGCTGTAGATGACTTGACAACTCTTGGTGAGCCAACTGTAGAATCATGTGAATGTTTCTGATTTTATTTGTTTTTCTTGAAGGGCACGAGGTGAGAGGGGAAAATGAAGATACAGTGAATAAATATTTGTCTGAAAAGGTTTTTATTTTGTATCTGTGGCTTCAGTGGAATTCACTTGCAGCAAAAGCTTTTTCCCCAGACATCTCAGTTTGCATGATTTAGTGTCTTGCAGCATTTTTTCTCACAGTCGGACAGTTTTAAGGCACAGTTTGTGCTCAGCGTTCATTTCCTGACTGGAACACTATGTGATCCAGTGATTTATCTGCATAGCTTTGCCTTTTTATATGCATTTTTCTTTTCGTTTCTCTTCTCATATAACATTTTAAACCAGATGTAAGCCATATGTCGCTATTTTCATACTTGATGAAATACTATGTTCATACTTTATTATATTCCATGCAGCTGTGATACAAGCAGTAAGTACACCCCCATGATATATCACTTAAATGTCAGATGGTTCAAAATTGCATCAGTTTGTTTAGAGTTTACTATATAAAAAATTCAGGCCCCACAATAGAAATTCAATGCAACAAAAGTCAGGCCACATATTTGTCCAGGTCATAGTCCACTTTGTTCTTCGTTAGAAACTCTTGTTTGATTTTGTGCTTTGGAATGCTTTTCATGCTGGAATATTCCTCTTCTTCCAGCTTCTTGTCAGACAGTTTTTTTCCAGAGACATTCATCTATAAATGTCATCTCCCCAACACCTTTTGCACTCATGCAGCCCCATATCACCACACTCCCACCTCCGTTCTTTACTGTCAGGACTATGCATTCATTCTGGTAGTCCTGGTCAGGTTCACACCAAACATGCTGGACTCCATATGAACCCAACTCATTTATCTTCATCTGACAATAGAATGCGCTCCAGTTGATCTTGTGGTTTTGTTCAGAACAGCAAGCGAGGTTCGGTTTCCTAGATGTTGTCTACGGAAGCGGTCATTATGCAATATCCTTCACGCTGTCTGAGCTGTTGCTGAAACTCAGATTTTAATAATAATAATAATAATGCATTGGTTTTATATGGCACTTTTCTAGACACTCAAAGACGCTTTACATTGCATTATTCATTCACTCTATACTCGATGGTGGTAAGCTACGTATGTAGCCACAGCTGCCCTGGGGTAGACTGACGGGAGCGAGGCTGCCAATCTGCGCCATCGGCCCCTCCGACCACCACCAACCACTCACTCTCACACTGCATTCACCCAGGCTTCCTGGTGTTCCCTCACAGTCTCCCATCCAGGTACTGACCAGGCAAACCGCGCTTAACTTCCAAGATCTGACATGATTGGGCACCCATAAGGCGGTATGGCCTTTTCACTGATAACACAAGTCTGCCAAGTCTGAAGCATTTGCTTGTCTTTTTTGAGGGCTTGATTGTGCAAATAGTTCTCTGTCTGTGGCGCCAGTTTAGGAGGACGACCACTGCGGCCATGATTAGTGGTACTATGGCTCCTTCTATACCTCCTGATTAATTAATGCTGATGCTGTGTTTCAGCAGGTTTTTCACAGATCCTCCTGCATCCTTTTTTAATCTTTGTGAAGTCCCACAATCAGATTTTTCAGTTTAGTTCAATATTCCATGCAGATAGAGACAGAGCATAGGTCCAAAACTGAGAAGGTTTTAGTTTTCACGGCTCATTTTAAAACCACGTTCATGCAGAAATCACAGGTGGACTCAATTTACTTTCAGTCATAACAGGTGGATTCACTTCTGTTGGATTGAGTTTCTACTTTAAGGCCTGAATTTTCAGTAACTCTTTCTAAAGTATTTGTTTTTGATTGTTAATAAGGGGAAATTCTCAACTGTTCAACTCAGAAATGAGAGGTGACACAGTTTTGAATCATTTGACATTTTCAGTCACATCGAGTGTACTCACTTCTGAAGTACATTACTGCACTTTCCACTTCACTTGTCTCGCATGTCTCACTGCAGGCCATGTCACAGTTACTACGTGGACCAGATATGCAAACATCTGGGTGATGCATTCACAGATTCTGAAAGTACTAGGGCAGCTTTTTTTCCCCTGCTCCTCTTCATAACGGCAGCACATTGTCTCTAAAGTGACATCCGAGCAGGGTCAGTGCATCTGGCCAATTAGGCCATTAAAGGGATGAAATGTTTGCTTCTTTTCAGAGGAAACAGCCCGCTGCCACAAGTTGCCATCCCAGACGTCGCTCCTGGGATTCCAGTCGTAGCGGCTTTGACCTCATTGTACATCCAGCTGCAGCACTCCGCCCGTTCCCACCAGCTCAGCTCTCCAGGGAACGTTTTTTATTTCAGACGATCACAAAAACATACTTTCCATTTCCATTTCTGTTGTCTGTTCTCCAGGCAGTTTGGCTGTGACGCTCAAACAAATAAAAAACAGATTGAGGACACATATTCCTTTTATTCCAAATGCTTTCAGAACTGAAGAGGTGATTGTATTATCGAGGACGATTCAAGTAAGTGGAACAAACACTGACCTCAAGCTGCATTAGTGTAATTTAAAGCCTCACAGACTCGGATGTTCCCTCCTCACAAGATGTAGTTCAACTGCCAAAGTGACAAACAACATGACACGGCTGACACAAACTGAACTGACATGTCTTCGGTCTCCTGTTTGTTCCTGCCAGTGACACAACATCAGCCCGAGCGACTGTAATTCTCCTGATAGGACTGCAGAGACCTCCTGCTCTTCACCGATCAAAATCAAACGCGCATCTCATGCTGACAACCAGAGCAGGACAATACTCTGTGTTTCAAAAGGCCTTTTATTTCCTCATGTTTCTTCCTTTTTTTCCCCGTGCCGCAGACGCAAAACAAAAGATGCAGAGACGCCTTGGTTCATTATGCATTTTTGATTTATTTTTTGTAGGAAAATAGGCCCTTTTTCACATGCAAATGTATTCATCAAAGAATATGAAAAAAACCTCTGCCAGGGGAACCAGAATGGCACTCAAAGAAATGTACATTTTACAAAAAGGCATAGAAAAACACACAAACACACGAATGCATGTATGAATCAGCTTGTACTGGTAATACCACTGGTTTTATTGTCACGTCCCACACGGGCGACTATAAGAAACATGTAGGGGAACAACACTAGTCCTTCTGCTAAGTGGACAGACAGATGCTGAGGATGGATGTTGTGGAATCCCTGATGAATAGACCCACAAAAGATTTCATCTGCTACAACCCCATTGTTCCCATTCTCCCACTGTGTTAATGTACAGTACAGAGATAAATCACAAAGGAATAATTGTCTTTGTAAGCATCACTCCATCCTTAAGTGCTGATAACACTAATCCTGCTGTTGCCTCACACCTAACACACCTAATAAGTCTTTAAGCTGCCAAGTACGAGGGATAATTAAATGGCTTTCAGTTCCTAAGTGTGTCTTAGATGTGCTCAGATGCATTTTGTCTCCGTCGAGTGAAACGTGTCTCCAGGTTTGGTTGCAAATCTTGAGCAAGAGTGGAGAACTTTGTTCAAGAAATCCAAAATAATTGAAGCGTGTTTGTCTATTTTGCAGCAGCTCACACAATAAAGATTTCCTGTTAGAAAACCAGCACAGACATGCAGCTAAAACCTGCAGCACACTTACAGGTTGAGAAATGTTCTTCCTTATATCCAAATGTCGGTGCAAACGTTGAGCAAAAATGGTTAAAAAAATCAAAAAGAATTGAAGCGTATTCATGGAATTTGCAGCAGCTTGTGCAAATAATAAAGATTCTTGTTCGAAACCAGCACAGACATGCAGGTACAACTTGAATGTGCAAACATTGGTGCAAATGTCAAGCAAAACTACTGAAAATCAAAAATAATCGAAGCGTATTCATGGATTTTGCAGCAGATTGCATAAAAATGAAAGATTCCTGTTCAAAACCAGCACAGACATTCAGCTAAAACTTGAATGTTAATTATATGTTGAGACATTTTCTACCAAATATGCAATAATTGGTGCAAACATTGAGCAAAAGTGCCGAAAATGGTTTAAAAAAATCCCAAAGAATTGAAGCGTATTTGTGAAATTTGCAACAGCTTACCCAAATAATGAGCATTACTGTTATAAACCAGCACAGACATGCAGCTAAAACCTGCAGCACACTTACAGGTTGAGAAATGTTCTGCCTTATGTCCAAGTGTTGGTGCAAACGTTGAGCAAAAGTGCTGAAAAATGGTTAAAAAATCAAAAAGAACTGAAGCGTATTCATGGGATTTGTAGAAACTTGTATATAAAGATTCCTGTTAGAAACCAGCACAGACATGCAGATAAAACTTGAATGTTTATTACAGGTTGAGAAATTTTCTACCTAATTGGTGCAAATGTCAAGCAAAACCACTGAAAACTGTTTAAAAAAAATCTAAAATAAATGAAGTGTATTCATGGAATTTGCAGCAGATTGCATAAATAATAAAGATTTACTGTTATAAACCAGCACAGACATGCAGCTAAAACCTGCAGCACCACACCCTTATTTATTTCCTGCAAACTCAAAAACTCTAAACGTGTATTGGTAGACTCGTGCGTGTCTACAGGGCGCCTCAGTTTGACCCACATCCTTCAGGCGTTCCTTTAAAAAGCCCAAACTTTCTTTGGACACGTGTGGTTCTCACAAGACAGAGACAAAATGCAGAGGAGCAAATAAAACTAGTCGTAAAAGCCATCTTCTTCTGCTTGTTCCCTTTCTTTGTCAGTCACTCAATAGAGAACAGAAAGCAGGGCAAAGACAAACACAGAACTGTGCCACGGGCTAATTCTTCTGACCTGGATAGCTGCCCAGATTCCTAAAACTTTCTCCTAAAACAGCAGCCCAGATCCGTTCTGAAGATGTAAGGCCAAGCTGCCAGTCATGCAGACAGGAGCAGATGGGGTCCTTCAGTCCCCTCATGGCAATGACCCCAAAAAGCACTTCTTCACTCCCTTCTTCAACAGAAAGTCGCCCTCTTGTGGCCCCAGCTGGAGCATCAGCAGCGGATTCGTTTATACTGGAGTCTGTTTCCTACTCTTAAAGTTGGGTAACTTAAGAGTTTAATGAGGGTTGACTGGCAGTGATTGGGAAACTCTCAGTAAATCACCGGCAGCTCTTTAGTCGCTGTAAGTCGCTGCTCAGACTGAACTACTTGTGGTGATTTATGTCTGGAGCTGGCTGAGCTCGTTCAACAGACATGTGGAGCCCAGTGATGAACAAACCGACCAGAGGGAGTCTTTCTGCTAGTGCACATTACATATACACTGTAAAAAAAAAAAGGACCTGTGAATGTATGGAGGTTATCTGTACTTATGAAAAACACAGAAAGATCAATAAAAGGAGGAAAATGGACTGTGGAGGTTTGTGTCTAATGCAAAAGATCATTAAAGACCCGTTAGATTTTTTTTGTTTGTTGATTTGTTTTGTCAAGAAACATATTGATTTAGAATATAACCATG
>OMNN01000510.1:0-23343 GCA_900302755.1 Chromis chromis | reverse complement strand
CGTAGAGGTTGGTATTGCTACTGCTCAGTAAAAGTTGCATAGTGTTGCTTTAAAACATTCTGAATAGTATTATTTAACAACCAAATTGTACAAAGAACAAAGTCACAGCATGAAATTAGGAATTAATGGTTATTTCCTTCAGCGTCAGAGGATGTGTGAAATTGTATCTAGTAGTAAAGCTCGGATGTAATTAGATTTTATTTCCTTGTTCAAATAATTTATAGTCTCATGACATTCATGATGGTGACAATTCACATGTGCTCCAATACAATCATTAACTCATGTAAATGATGTGTAGGTTCTGTCAAGTTTAATTTCTGCAAAGATTTTGATTCATATTTTGTCATAATTTCTGCCATAAATCTGATCCATATTTATTTGCTCATTGATACAGCTTCTGGTTTTGACTATAACTCAACTTTTTTTTCTTCAAAGCAAAAGCAACCAGTCTTTTTTTAAAGAAAGAATTGTTGTCAGATACCCACCGAGTGAGTATTCTGTTTTCTAAATGTGTCATTCTGTGTTTGGAAGTTTTCCATCATGTCCATTGATTGCACTGTGCGTGCGGCGCTTTAGGTTGGGTCTTTTGTATCTTGCTAGATAGGAAAAACCATTTTCCCTCTGCAACTAATACATTTCTGTCAATGTAAACTGCCAAGTCAAACCATTATTTAAGCTGACTGCCACCTGAGCAATCCCAGTCATCTTTAAACATGATAGTAGCTGCTGTGTTGCTTCAGGCAATATGCTGCTTCAAGGCCCAGTGAGTCACCCCACATAATGTTATAAAAGTAGGGTCACATGGTTTGCCTGATATTAGGAGTGAGGAAACTAAAGACAAAATCGCCCATGACCTTTAGACGTTAAAACCTTTTTCATAAAGTGAAACAGTTTGTTTCAACTCTGTCTCTATGATGATTAATAAAGCTGTCTCCCAATTTGACTTTCAATTTTATGATTTTCCCAATCAGAAAATGCATAAATTTGTTTTCATAACCTAATCAAAGCTATAGTATGTGTCTACCTCACTGCGCCGGTTATTAAACTAATTAATCACATGCAAACCTGTCAAATATGATTCTGCACCCGCTTTGTCTCTTTGATTAAAATTGAAACATAAAAGTGAGTGTATGTGTGTGTGTGTTTAACAAATGGAGAGAGAGAGGGCGAAAGAGGCTAAAAAAAAACAAGCAGCGACAGTGTGCTTGAACATACGACTGATGGCAGGCCTTTATTTATTGCCTAAAATGCACTTTGTGAGGCAAAACTAAGTTCTAAGTGCTGAGGAAGTGCTGAAAGGATATGTTGATGTGATGCATTACGGTCCCCGAACACAAATGATTCATGAAAAGAAGGGGCGCACATGCATGTCATTTGAGGAGTAAAAACTGGGATTTCACTAAATTATTACTACAAACGGGGTGAGACTTGTATCCCGTGTGCATTAAAGTAAAACTTAGGCAAAAATAAGATAACAAAGGGAAATGCTGCTTTAGACTGTACAATTCTTTTAAAAATTGCCCATCCAAGCCTTTACTATTCATGTTTATGTAGCAACTAGCAGTCTACCTGTAACATAGCAGGGCTATGTTAAGTTATTTTTAAGGTTAGGTCCTTAAAAATAACTTCATTTGTAGCTCTGCATGCATGAGACATGTTTTGTGACACTCCAGCTGTGACAGAAGCTTAATGATATATGATTTCGTCTGAACTCTATGTAAAGAACTGCAGTTTGGGAGACAATGTTGCCAAGGTAACATTGTTATTGTCAGCACCATTGACTTTAGCTAACATAGCCAATGTTTGTATGTCTGTCACTGTAGACCAAGAATGATATTCATTGATGCATTGTTATAAAACTTTGATTATATTGCTGTCCAAAGGGATAAAATTTATTTGATGGTCATGGCTGTAACTTATCCACCAGTCTCATCATTGTAATATTATGGTAACTAGCGGAGGTTAATTATTATGACATTGACCGTGGGTATTATTATTATGGATATACAATTGTAGCAATCAGCCACAACATTAAAACAACATTATAACAACCTCTGAAGGTGCCCAGTGGTATCAGGCACCAAGACGTTAGCATCTGATCCTGTAAGATGCAAGATGCGACCTCCATGGATCGGAATGGATTTTCCGGCACAACCTACAGATGCTTGACCGGGTTGAGATCTGAGGAATTTGGAGGCCGAGTCAATACCTTGAACTCATGTTCTTCATATGACTCCTGAACAGTGTTTGTAGTGCGGCAGGAATCATTAACCTGCTAAAAGAGGCCACAAGCATCAGTCAATACTGTTGCCATGAAATGGTAAAAATAGTTTGAAACAAGGTATAAGTAGGCAGTACATGTTAAAGCAACATCCACATGAATGCCTGGACCCAACTTTTTCCAACAGAGCTTGGCCATCCACATGATGACAAAGAAAATGTGATTCATCAGACCAAGAAACCTTCTTTCATTGCTTCGTGGTCCAGTTCTGATGTTTAAATGCCAGGTGTTGGCAGTTTTGGCATTATACAGAGGTGTGGATAGTACTCTGACTGGTCTGCACCGACACAGCTCCATACACAGCAAGTTGGGATGCACTGAGTCTTCTGACACCTTTTTGTCATTGCCAGCCTTAGGGTTTCAGCAATTTGTGAAAGTAGATCTTCTTTGGGATCGACAAGCGTCACTCCCCAGTCTCAATAATGAGCTTTGGACATTTTAGTAGGCACTAACCATTGCATAATGGTAATATCTAACAAGACCTGCTATTTTGGAGATGCTCTGACCCAGTTAACCAGCCATCACAACTTGTCCTTTGTCAAAATGGCTCAGATTCTTATGGATGCATATTTTTCTGCTTCCAAAACACCGACTTCAAGAAATGGCTGTTCACTTGTTGCCTAATATATCCCAGTACTGGGCAGGTACCATAATAATAAGATAATCAATGTTATTCACCTAACCTGTCAGTGGTTTTAAATTAGAATTCCAGTATATTTAAACCTCATGCATTTCCTATTACTGTGGCTGTTGTGGCTCTGGGGTCATGCTAACTTTGCACCTCTGTTGTACAGATTCAGGCAAATGAGGAGTCATAGAAAACAGTGTGTGAATGACTTTTATCAGGGCCATTACCATGAGCCCCCTGCAGCTTTCCAAAAATAGCAGCTTTTTACATAAATCATTTTAAATCTTTGCTTTTGACTCTGACCGAAGATGAACACAGAAAATAGCCGCCTGGAACGGTCATTTTGCATTAGGGGATCTCCATTCAAAATACTTGGCGGCTGGCCTAATCACTCATATATTCTTCCGCGCATGCAGAGAGCTGAGCATTTATACTGGCTAATCTTGTTCTCTTCTTCCTGTTGATTTTGCGGGGGAACACCATCTCCAGGATGGCCATTTGTTAAACAAAGCTGCGGGTTCATTAGCTATAGCTCCACAGCTGGAAATGCTCTCATCTATGGACACAAGGAGGTTTTCCAAGTCTGGCATCAACAGGTCCCACTCTTTGTAGCAACAGTTCTGTAGCAGAGCAGTGAGTACAGTAACACCACCAGTTTCCTGAGGTACACTGTGTTTCAGGATGTCCTGTTGTCTTTCTGCCTCCATCCTCTGAGTCCCATCTTCCATTTGATTTAGCTCCTCTCAGTTTCCAATAAATACGGCCAATCTTTAAACTGAAATCACTCACTATTGAGCTCACAACGATCCATGGGGTAATCCATCATTGCATTTAACTTCTCAGTTTCCTGAAATTCTGCCTCAAATGTAAACAAGCCAGTATGCACATATGAATATGATATGATGAATATGCTAGTGATGCTAATGGTCTCGATAAACACCATTCATATGCTGTTTTGTGCAACGCCTCAGTTATATGAATCTTCACCATGGAGGTGCAGAGTGCAAAGTTAGCATGACAAGCACCTAAACAATAGCAGCTGATTTTTTTTAGTTTTTTGTCCTTAAAGTTGCAAGTTGGATCACATGGTTTGTCTCATCTCACATTGCTGTTGGTAGGCGCTCATCACTGTTGACCAGGAGCACCCCACTAGCCTTGCCATTTTGGAAATGCTCTAAACATAACAATTGGGCCATTTGCATAGTTGCTCAGGTCTTTAAAGCTGTCCATTTTCTATACATCCAACAACTTCAAGAACAAACGGTTTCCTTAGCTCCTAATACATCCTGGGCCTTGGCATTCACTGTTGTTACAATATAATCCTTTTCACTTCATCTGTGATCCCAATGTTTGGCTCAGTATTGCTTAGCTTGGAGCATCCATGCTGCTGTGATTATGATTACGGTTGTAGCCACCGGCTGTTCTGATGAGCAAGGTAATGTTTTTATAATGTGTAAAACTAACTGACCTGCATGCTTAAAGTCTCCATATCTGATCTAAGTGGCATGTTCAAGTCCTAGCAGTAATGTAAACACAGTCTTGGACAATGTTACAGCACCCGTCACAATCAGTCATAGCAATAGCTGTGCCATTATTCAGTAGTCATAATATACTGAGAGGACCACAGGAGATAGCTGGGACTGAATCTAATCGCCTGTATTTGTTAGCTGCACACATACTCACAACAACAATCTCCAGTGAAACAGAAAGTCAAACCAGAGTTAATATGTAACTGTGTCACATGACAATAGCCATCACAGTAACTCCAGGATTCAGCCACAGCGAAGGGTGCACCCCCTCTGTGATGTGGTCACAATCAGTGGCTATGGCTCAAGTAGGAGCCCAACTTCCCTCCTCTTGCAGAGTACACAGGATTGCTGCAGTTTCTATCACCATCTTACAATCACATCAGTGGACAGTGCACCCCTAAAGGCTTCAGACGGGCTGGATTAATGAACAGGCGTGTGGTGCTGACACCCCGAGGGACAAGCAGGTAGAGGACGAAAATGGCTGGTAAAAAAGAAAAAAACATCTTGATTTCTTTTTCTAAATTGGCTAAAAATCCTAATCAAATCATGTTCAGTAAGAAACAATCAGTTGACCATCAGTATAAGAAATTAAAAATTACAAAATTAAAAATCCACCTATGCTGATGTGTTGCAAAAATATTCTAATACAAAGTGTGCCACATGAGGGAAATAATTTGTACTCAAATGTGGGAACACGAGCAGCTTTTGATTTTCATCAAACGTATGGATCAAAATTGCCTTAGCTAGAAACCTGGGGCCAGACGATGATAAAACGTGCATTAATAAAAGGCTTTAGAAGGTCACATATCAGCCAACGGCTTTGACTGAACATCATGTGACTTTTTAATTGGAGGGATCTTACCCCAAATTATGGCTGCAAAAGTAGAAAAAGGCACTTGTGTGAGTAGAATGTGAAAGAGAAATGTGGGAAATTATCAGAAAAACTAAAACACACTGAAACTTCTCCTTTTGTTGTATCTCAACACCTCAATAGTGGCAGCTTTTTAATGCACTTTTTCATCATTCTGAAACAGCCCCAAACTCTGGTCAAACGCCTCTGCGAATTGGGAACCCGTTCCATTTGATTTTATGGATCAAGGAGTTTCTGTGCAACCAGCTCTGGCATGTTAAATGGAAGGGATGTCTATCTAATGAACCGGTTTTAAACACAGGTGTCCCCCCGGGCCATGCCATTTCCTCTTTTTTATTGTCTATTTATACCGATGAGATTATGTGCAACAATAACGGCCTCATTCTGATTAAGCATGCGGACAACGCGGCCCAGGAGGCCTGTCTGATTCCCAGTCAGTCGCAGCAAAAAAAGACAATGTTACAGAAATGACAGATTGGTTTGACTCTCGCCACCTCAGAAGAAATAGCAAAAAAATAAAAAATAAATCAAAGAGATTTACTCAGCAGCCAAAAGGAACAGCTGGCCACATCAACGTTTGGCCCCTACTAGAGCAAGTTACCTAATAGCAGGCCAATGAAAATGACAGACCCTCATTCTCATGGCAATTGGACATTATTTACACCAACATATAGTATCTTTTCTGCAGCAGAAGCTCAAGGGATGTGAAGTCAATAAAGATGCTCATTACCGTCCTCAGCTTCAACACAGTGTCCTAGTTTGGTCAGCTGTCTGCGAGGAGCTTGCAAAAATGGTCAATCAGGAGCCTAAAATCATTTGGCTGCCAATAGCTCCCTGATCACCAGCTGGCTTGCACACTAAGACTTTTGCCTTCAGGGGGGTGGAAAGGGGGGGCTCTGCATCCCCTGAGTGTAGGATGTGCTGCAATGGCCGTTTGAAAAGATTACCAACATTGTCACATCACAGCTTGAACCCCCATGTGAGGCAAAAAGACTGAAACATTGATTTGCCATACAGGACTTCCCCAGCCAAGTGTATTTATTAGTATTTTTAATTAGTTTATTTTTCAGTTTCCCCCCCCCCACATTTAGGGCACACATCATTACAAATTGTGAATCCTTATATCGCCATCCACATTCACATTCAGGGCAGATTTAAGAAGCCAGACATGCACAGCCAATCAATACTACATGTAGTTAAGAAGCATGAATTTAAAAGGGAATTTGTGCGGTATGTTTTATTCCCATGGTCGAGTCCAATCAATGTTATCTCTCTTAAAGTCAGAGACCAGAGAGCTATGACTCCAGGCTTTGATGTCTCAGACAATCACAGAAATCGAATAATAGTTGGGAGACTGATTTGTGGACAGATTTGAGGCTTTATACGATGAAATTCTTTATCAAATCTGAACTCTGAAGATTCCCCGCTGGCGCTTTCACCATCACCTTCTACATCTTTCTCATTTTACTCCCTGTGGAATTTTACATCTTGGCCAGATCACAGGCAAAGTCTTGAAGTGAATATTTGATAGAACTATTCTAGACCACAGGAATGAAGTAATTTTCCTTCAAATGTCCCTTTAAGATTGGATTTATTATCAGTCATTTACATCTAATATAGCCGGAGCTCTAACATCTAGCCATAAAATGCCATCAATTTACACTCTGCAGTTTCAGTCGTACTTTTGGGACCACATACAGGAGTTCAGACTGTATAAATCTCAAATGTTGACTGGCTGCAGTGACAAGCCCATCAGTGAGGATCCAGTGAACAGTGTCCTGCTGAGCAAAAGGCCATTGTAGCTGAAGACATCTCAAACCAACAACATATTTCATGATGAATCCCACAAATCAAATTTTATTAGGTGCATTTCTGGACTCTCCTCAGTGACGCATCAACATGCCAAGTCTGTGATGCCTCTAATATAATGACATACATCACAGAACACCAAATGCACCATATAAGAACATGCAATTAGAAATTAAATTATATAATCCACCCAGTGAAATATATCTGCACTTCTGGATGAGCAATGAATATTTGTGTTTTTTTTCTGGGACACAGAAATCTTTAGATGTGATCCCAGATTAATGTTTGTGCTACACAACCTTTTAAGCCAACACACCCAGGTGATCTAAATTACCTGAAATAAAAAATGCAGAGCATCTCATTTCTTTTGTACAAGGCTGTTTGTAGTTTCGAGATCTTTGTGTCTGATAAATGCTGCCGCTTGCAAACACTTTTGCATGCTGTATATGTAAAGTATGCGATAAAATCTTCATAGCTTTGTCTTTGTGACGGTAAAATGGTGTGGAATCACACGGTGTGGACGTGCGTGCAGCTGTGGTGGGGGTATGTGTGTGTGTCTGTCTTTGAGGGTGTGTGTCTGTGTGTGTGGTGGGGGCGATCTGGATGGTTACTGCAATGTCTTGTCATCCATTTAAGTTATGCACACTCCCATTAAGCTGTTTTGAAGTGTGAAGTTTTGAATCATTTTGACATCAAACATACTGGAATATTTTATTCATCCAGGCAATTGGACAACTATCAACTAAGTGTGAGCTAAATGTCAATGACAAAAGCATTTTTTATTTGCCAAAAAGGGCAGACAGTGTCTCATCAGCGTCACATTATGGCCCAGGTTGGACACAGTCTTTTTAATTGTAGCTACTACACCTTCCTGAGAGGCATTACTTGATTATTTCATAAATAATTAATGTGTTGTGATTGCTGCCAAAATGCCTGCACCTTCCCACAGCTCAGTGCCACATCGCATTTATCTGCGGAGTTAAGTGTTAATTTAAAGTTCAGGTGACAAACAGTTTGTTGAAATAAATGATTCTACTCGAGTTTGAAAAGACACGAGGGAATCCTGCAAGTGCACATCCATATCCATCAGGCATCTACGCACAGAGGCGCGCAATGCGCATACACTCGCAACCTCTATGCAGGCAAAACAGAAAACATAATCATGAATGTAAAAAGAGTAAATGCATCGTTCAGTTCAAGGTTATGGTGGACTGAAATAATTTATTTGTAGAGAGGAATTCCCCTCCTGCGCACCGAAACAGCTGTGCGTAAAAATGACAGATTCGTTATAAAAAAGGCGTTCCAAATTTCTGTTTCACGCAGAAAGAAATGTTTGAAATATGATTAATGTGTGGGGCATTTTCGTGTTTTATAAAAACCTTTATGATATGATGAAATGTGGTTTTGTAAAACTGAAACTCACGCTGCTGTTGTGCCCGGACCAGTGCACCATCGCCTGGTTGTGTGCCGAGTCTCCCGACAAAGCAAAAGTAGAAGTGTCCAGGTGAGGCTCACTTTGCCTCGGGTTCGACCCTCTGGCTTCCTCCCCAGTGCGCCGGTACTCGGCTCTGGAGCTGGCAGCACCTTGGACAGTCTCCACAAACCTCTCTCTGGACTGCGCTTCTCCACTTATACTCCTATCCACGTTTTCGCTATATGTTGCACCCACACTCCTTTTTGCCTTCCTTCTTCTCACAGATTTTGCGCTTTCTAACATTATACTCGCGCTCGGTCGCCTTTGGGTGTCCTCGGAAATGTTGCCATACTTTTTACCAGGTATTTTCAAACCGCTGTGATAGTTTGGTTTGGTACCGATCGGTGCCTCAATCCCACTCTGTGTTTCACCCCCCTCTTGCTGGGCATTGTTTGGCTCCAACGCATCGTCCGCTTCGCTTTCGAAAGCGTTTGAAACTTTCGTGCTGTTGTCGAGTTTGAGAGAGACTTGAATCTCCGTAAATTTTCTGGACACACGTGCCTCCGGTGGCGTTACCTCCAGGCGATATAATCTGTCCATTGTTCTGGGAAAAGTTATCTCCGCTTGAGCCGCAAACTTGGGGTGAAAGGGGTAAAGCAACACGCAAGCCAAAAAACTCCAAAATGACCAAAGTCCCATTGTGTTCCTTCAATCTCTTAGTGTGCCGGTGGGGGGAAACACAGTGCGGCAGAGCTGTTCAACTTCTAAAATATTCAAGGGATCATCTTTACGAGCAAGAAGCCATTCAGCAGACCCGCTCACGTCCAGGAATTTGTCAAAGTGAGGGACCAGTTGGGGAGGCGCTGCGCATCAGGCAAACGCGCCGACGGAGAGTGACTGCAGGAGCGGTGAGAGCTCATTGTTCACGAGGACGTTTGAAAAAAAAAAAAGGCTTTAAAATGCTGAAATCATTTTGTCTCCCACCATTTTGTTGTTATTTTTTTGTCTGGGAGGTTTTTATTTAGTAGGATCTTAGACTCTTTATGCAAACCTATAAAAGTTATCCAAAACAGGCTTGATTGAGTCGGAGACGTTGACAGCAAAAGTAATTTGCGCTTTTGCAAAACAGTGTTCACTCTGTGACATTTTTTTTGTGTGCCTCTGAAACGACAGGGGAAGAAAACATCATTTGCTTGCATCAATCAACACCGGATTCACCTGTCAGCTGTGCACAGGCGCATGCACGTGTGAGGGTACATTTGGGGGAAATTCAGTTGGACTCCCTGATAAAGATCCAGCAGGTGCAGCAGTGTTGCAGAGGTGCAGGATTTTCTACATGTATTTCTGGTGATGCCATAAGAGGGTTTTTTTTTCTAATTAGGCCTCCAACATAATGCGCCCCAGGCCTTCTCCTGCACTACAGCCCAAGAAACAAAAGCACCTTTGAAGTCATACTATGATATGTTTGGCATCATCTCCATGATTCGTGGTGCCACAGAGGCAACCAGCCTCCAACAACTTTCTTTTAATCTTGGCACCTTCACAGTTTGCATTATTCATTCATTTTTACAGTGCACATTTGAAAAATTGAACTTCTTCCAAATCAATATGCTATTTGAAAGGTATTAGTTTCAATTAGTGGAGCTAAATGAATCCTGAGAAGCAATTCCTACTTCCTGCTGACAGAGCTCTCTGTCAGTTCTTGCTGAAATTGTATATCAGTCTTTAAAAAGCCTTATTTTTGACTTCTAGAAGTTATTATGAGACTTGGTAATAAAGAACTAAAACATATATTAGATACATTTCCATCACCTGCCATGCAGCTGCCCACGGCAGAATCATAAAGAGATGGATTTCCATTTTCCTCAAGGACAACAGGCACATCACAGAAGCAGGATGTTACCAGATATGTCACCGTACGTTACATTTTGAGATAAAGTGAGATTAATTACTACTTGCTGTCAAGGCAAAACCAATCCAGGACCTGAAGTTACTCAATGACTTCCACAAGTGCATAAACATGTCAAGCTTCTCCTGACGGTTAGTTATGAGACAGACTGTAAAAGCCAACTGTCCTATTTTACTCTTTATTTCAGTGGTTTCCAAAGTGAGGGTCGGGACCCCTAAGCAGGGCTGCGAGACACTGTAGGGGAATTGTAAGATGACTTCTATAATTTTCTAGAAATAGCATATTTTAGCCATAATTGTTACAAAAGACAAAAACAGTAGGTACATCTTACACACAACCATCCAAGTAAAGTTAAGCACAGAATGGATTCGCTGTTCTCCAAGCATAGTCCTCAACCACCTCATTAGGTTGGTTTACTGTGAAATTATAGTAAAAATTCCAAAAATGTAAGTTTGCACATGACAGAAATAGTGTAGGAGTTTGCAGACACACACACAGACATTACCTGTGAGTCTGCTGCACCTGCATACTGTACGTTTACTCAGTACTGCACTTTATACTTAGACTATGTGATACCATGGAATTGCATAACAGCACTCAAACAGCACTCCACTTCTGGCACATTTTACGTGTCATCTCTTTTCTTTTTAAGCTTTTTGCATGACAATTTACTGTAGTCAAAATAACATGCAAGATGTTAAAGTTAGCATAAGGTGGTTATTCTTTGCGAATACATGGCATGCAATTAAACGCCAAAGGCAAAAAAAGCTTTCCGGTACCATGGCAAGTCACTTGGCATGTTACTGAAACACGCACTTTCATTACACCAGGCTGAAATAAAGATCGCTTTGACTTATGTATTCCGCTACTAACCCATTGCTATAAAATATTATTATTGTTGTTTGGCTTTGGTGTTCATTTGTGTTGTATGCTTCAACCACCTCCAGTGATACTGCAAGTCACGTGTCTCTGGTATTGTTCTTTTGGGGGATCGGGTGTTGGGGAACTTCTGCTTTATTTGATTATAATCACAATATCAGCAAACAAGAAAAAACAAAAACATATCACTGACATTTTTTAGAATTCATATGTAGGCCTGCAGCTTGTTACTGTACTGTGGCTCAACTCTCGGAGGCAAAATCATGCATCTACTCAGCTGTAAAACTTGGTGCGGTCGGGGGATAAGAGAATTCACAGTCCTTATAAGCTGCACAGCAAGACCGACCACAAAACAATCCAGTGGAAGGACTGACGTTGACATGAGTTCATCGCTGAGAACAGCACCTTCTGATCTCGCACACATTCACAGACAGCGCAGTGAAAAACAGCAATCAGGAGGGTAGCCAGCAGGGCCGTCCTCCTCAGAGGGCTCACTTCTTGGTCACCGTTTTTTGGTATGGCTGTACAAACAAATTGCGATTCATACAAGTGAGGGCTCTGGGCAGCAGGTGCTACTGTTGCAACTTCGTCGCGCGCCAGACAGCTAACTCTCTCCACAGGCCATTCCCGCCAGAACGCCTCTGCAATGAGGGGGTAATTGGACTGATCACACTCTGTTTACCCATTATGCTGCTAAAATGAAGTGGGTTGTTCCCAAACACACTGTGACAGGCCGGGGAGGGAGAACGAGCCTCTTCCATCAATGGCACATCTTTTAATCTACTAACCTTGGGCCGGGAGTATTGTGCGGATTTGTTGTTTGCCTCTTTGTGCGCGTCCATGTGCGTATGAGAGACAGAAAGAAAGATGAAGAGACGAGCATTTGTGTTTATGAAGAAGTATCTGGGGGGGAGAGTTTTAATGTGTCTCTCTGTGCGTGTGCATCTGTGCCCCACATCCTGTGTGTGCTTAAACTATGACAAGGAATATTGCATATCTTCCTGGGTGGAGAACATCTCAGATTCTGCATAAATCTGAGCTACAGTGAAAGAGAATAAGATAAAAAGAGAGATGAGAGGATGGCACCGAAAAACTGTGTACATCGGTGTAGCTCATTCAATTCTATGTGCACTCCTCCCCAGTGTAGATCATTAGCAAGATTATCAGATGTAATCATCTCATTTCTGTTGGTGCATAACTCAAGACAGTCCCTGCAAACACTACCAGTCCTCTCTCCTGTTTCTACTGAAGACAGGAGGGGGGGAACTCTAAAGCTTTCAGGACAAAATCCCATTTGTGCATCCGCTGTCTGCATCCCAAGCTTGTTAGTTCCAACACTTCAGTGATCCCGGTGGAGCGGACGCACAGGCAGTAGCAGGAACCATAATGGCCATCACCCAGACAGCTTACACTCGCATGCAGGAGATGAACAGCAAGGTGCACTCCCCACTCGGCTATACCCATGCCATTAAAAAGAGAAACTTTCTTTTATTGCAGATGGCAAAACACTTATTTTGTACCTCCTTCATCGTCTAGATGAAAGAAAGGCATTTTAAAATCACAGTGGGAGTAGTAGTTTAGGACAGTTTGCCACTGCAATAAACTGGCCCTGTCACAGAAAATACAACTCTCCTCATTGGCGAATCGCTGTATTACTATTAGCGCTTTGATGTCTTTGTTCTTGAGCCTTTTCCTGTACATGACGAACACAGGGACAAGCCTGTCAGGATATCAGTACAATTTACTTGATCTCCCAAAAACTGTGGCTCATCTTTCAAACACAGCTGTAATGTTTCAGTTTGCAGAAGCTGTCTTAGATGTGCTGGGTCAATTATACTTTTTTTTTGCTCCTTCATCCATATTCATTAATATAATTCATTATCAAAGGGGCATTTCCAGTTGATGGCAGCTTGGATTGTCATTGTTTGTCCAAGTTGTCTTTCTGTGATGATAACATAACATAATCTGGGAACAAACACAGAGATGTTGGGGCTAAAAGTAAAAGCAATCAGATGATCAGACAGGTCGTAAGCCAACAGTTGCATTATCTATATCATTTTTTAGGATAAACCAATGCAGTTTATACACAGAAAATTTGACAACAGAAATGTGATGACGCTGGAATTACACTTCTATCAATATAATGAGAAAATGACATAAATGAATGCATCTACAAAAATGTCAGTGTATCAGAAAAATGTTCACTAGCAAGATATTGTACTTGTAAATACAATCTCCGCCTTTGCAATAGAGCATCCACTATTAGCAGTTAATGTATTGGATGTGTTTCATGATGGATTCACAGTCTAAAGATTAGGAAAAGATTGTGGTCTTGCTCAAATATTGAAAGTTAAGCATAAGATGTACCTAATTTATTAATCAAAACCACAATCTTACATAGTGCAAAGTGCTTTTGTTGCTCAGGTCTCCACTGACAAAGCTTTGTGCGTCCACCATCCACCCTGATGGACCCTCTGCACCAGGAAAAAACATTACCATGGTCGAAAATTCAGCAAATGTTACCCTAATAAAACACAACTGGCAAAACAAATTATTACCATATATACACCATTTCTAAAAGACAGGGTTGCTAATTGTACAAGAAAAACAGTGAAGAGTTTGGGAAATAATGTCACAGTTCTTCATTGTTTTCTCTTCCAACTAAGTTTGGAGGTTTATTTAAAACCTGATTATCTGACTTCTCATGTTTGTTTGTTTTTTTTGCCTCTTTTCATTGTGTTGCCAGTTCTCAGCAATTATATCACTAAGTATAATGTTATTATCACCATTAGGATTAATGAGAAAAACTACAAAAATTAGATCCACCTTGTAAAACAAGATAATGATCTTTTAACAAGGACTGCCTCAGTGGATCGCACTGTCATTTCTCCTTTACAGTTTCTGTACAGCACTGAGTTTGCATGAAACTTCCAGTGCGAGTTGAGTGAAATTCATACTTGAAACTGACGTACCTAGCTGAGAATGAACGTGTCTGTCTGTCAGCGATACGTTGGACAGACAACCTTCAACAAACCCTTAGTACGATTAAGCAGCAATAGAAAATCAGTGAATGAATTATTTCCTCCGTACAAATTTGGACGTGGCTCCTAGTAATGTTTATGAATTGTTTTTGCTCGCGTATGTCACCACACTCTGCCCAGCAATTATGACCAACAAATATAATCACACAATTATAAAGCTGGTCTGTTCGTTCTTAATGAACATGTTTGTTTATTGCCACTGGAGAGCGAACGCCATCTGTCATGAAACGCAAATTCTTTGACCCACTTTGGAAATACCTGATCTGTATCTAAAAGGAAAATACCAACAATTGTTTTCATAAAGACAGTTTGACTTGCACTAATGAAACAGTTAACATGGCAGTGATATATATACACATATATCTGCACACAGTATGTATACTTATTCATAATGGAGTCCTCCACAGACAGAGACAGCCATATTATGCATAATTGCATTATAGTATGTTGAAGAGGCAAATTAAGACAAAACCACAGAGGAGAAACTTTGCTCTTCTGCTGCAGTTCCCAAAGTATACAGATGTTTTTTTTTCTGTCTTAGTACAGTACAGTAGGGTTGAAGCTCATTTAATTTTCCGATAAATCTAATTTCTCTCTTAAGGTTAAGGCAGGACATCATCATACGGACACAAACTTGATTTTGTGATTTCTAGCTTTAGGACATCATTAGGTTAACAAATACTGGTGAGAATGTCAGCTGTGGGTGTAATATATGCATGCATAGATTTTAAATCCAGAGCTATTCTTGTTTAAGTTAGTCCCAGTATGGTTGGATGGCAAACAAAAACAGGAATATTAGATCAGTAAAGTGCTAAAAACCAGCTTGACACCGAGTTCATCCAAATCCCTTCTCTCCCTTGTTAGCATTAGTATGATGTTGGGGCAGATTTATAGTGGTATAACATGGCAAATTAAAAGGACCCCGTACGTGTTTGGACTGAGAACTGATATATAAAAAAAGAACATCCTTCCCATCTTCCCCTCTTCAGTATCATAAACAAGTAATGGTTGTATCACTTTACTGTCCTGTTATATTTTATGCTGACAAGCGAGGAGCCAGAGGAAAGAAACGTCTTCCCCATTATAGATTTTGTCCCACATTTACACACCAGCTTTGTGGGCTAAGTTGGACTTTTAGCGGGTTTCCTTTAGGCTCTCCTCACAGACTGAAAGAAAAGTCAATACTGCTTAAAACCCTCAGCAACTTTTCTGAGATTTTTTAAATGAGCACTTTAGAACTCGACCAAAGGTGATGCATTCTCTGCTCCCTTATTTTTTGGGGGGTTTATTGGCTGGCAATTGCTTACCACCCAACAGCCCTTTTTCCTCCCACCACACATCCACCAAGTGCGCACACACACACTTTCTCCCTTTTGTCTCCCCCGTCTTTCTCGGTCTCTCTGTCTTCCTTTCAAGTACATTCCCACCCCACTACCCCACCCCATCCTCTCTCTGTCTATGTGTCTCCACTTGCACTTCCTCGCCTCTTTCCCATCTCACCCCTTTTGAAGTCTGAGACGGCTCGAAATCCAGCATGGTTCTTTTTGGACAGCCAAGGGGAAATGGCTCAGAAAGAAGGGCTCAAGTTCGATTACAGCTGTTAATCAAAAATCTAGACTGCCCAGCATGGCGTGATGTGAGAAATGATTTTGCTTTCGATCTGTCAAAGCCACTATACATGCACAGACCTATATGAAGATATATTGAGCAGCTGCACACACACACACACGCACACACAAAAATGAAATCTGGCTAGCGCTGTACAAAAATACACAACCGTGAAGATATGCAAGAGAGGACAAATGAAAATGAAAACAGAACAAATACACCCACAAATATCCATGCTCAAGCTACTGTATCTTCTGTGGCTCAGTGCAACTCATTCCCCACACAGATAAAATACAAATCTGCAAACCCTGGATTACACTCTGTTCATGTTATTGAACATTCACTCACACTGGGTGTTAAAGCCACTGTGTGTAAATTTTTATGTGATAACAACATTTTCAAATCATTCTAATGGCATGTTTTTCTTTCTTGATGAATGACACAATCCTTGTAGCAGTAACAGTCCGCCACGTCTCATTATTATCCATTCACCCATTAGCTAAACCCACTTTATCCAGTAGACTGTTGTGAGGAGTCTATCCCAGCTGATATCAGACGAGAGGCGGGTTACACCCTGGACAGTCCATCGCAGTGCGTAACACAAAGAGACACACAACCATGCATGCTCACACTCACACCTATGGCCAATTTAGAATCACCAGTTAATCTAACATGCATGTCTTTGGACTGTGTGAGGAAGCTGGAGCACCTGGAGAAAAACCCACCCAGGCACCCAGAACCTTCTCTTGTAAGGCAAAAGTTCAAACAACTGCACCAGAAATCATTACAATAATCATTATTATGTTAATTATGTGTATCCTTACTTTGTATTATTATTTTTTCCACCATTGCATGGAAATTTAAAGTGGGAAATTTCCAAATTCCACAAATGGTGAGTTAAATAATAATTTTCTTGTCTTATTTTTGAAGTTTTGTCCCTCATTCCAATTTGCAGTAATTACAACTGTCATTTAAGAAAAAAATCTCATTTGAAAAGCAATTAACAGCAAAAATAATGGGGAAAAAAGGCAAATGTAGTTCAATCGCACACTGCTTCACTTTCTTCTCTGAGCACCGCTCTGTCAAAAATACTTTTAAGCAACTCCAAATTAATTTAATAACCTAAAATAGAGCACAAGACGCTGGTTTAACAAGCTGCTAGCCTACAATAGGTGGGAGGTATTTAGTGACAGCAGGCGCCGCTTTCATAGTCACATTAATACAACTTCCATCTCTGGCAAAGACAAAGACAAATTATAATCCCTCGCACTATACCACTAAAAACAAGTCTAAAGTATTAAGAAACACAGGCTGACAAACCCCCAGGTTAGCCAAATTGCAAAATTATCGCCCAGTCTGTTGTAAACATCCACCACAGTTCACTGACAATCTGATGCAACTTTGACCTAAAGTACTATATTTGCTACTGCTTCTGCTATGCGAAAACTTTAACAAACTTCTAATAAAGATTGAAGGCTGCCTTTGAAGTCATTACTAGAAGCAACTGTGGAGCTGTGAAAGCAGCATCAGCCAGCAAATTCAAGTGGAATGTGCATTTGCAGAAGGAAATTCATTGTGATTGCTGCAAGCTGTTGCTGCCACTGCTGTTTGCTGGAAGGGAGAGTGTATATCTAGCTGTAAGGACATGGAAGTACAGGAGACTGTGAAAATTATGTTTTTAAAAAAAAAAAATATTGTTAACATGTATTTTTTCATACATGTTAGGAGACGCATCATTAACGAAATAAGCCAAATAAGTCAAAGTCATGGCGGCGCATTTATACCTTGAAATTGCATAGATTCACACAGGCAGGCCCATATGTAACAAACCGAAGTAAACAATCTTGTCAACTTGCAGTGGTGGAGTTTTCCGCATTGTTATTCTTCAGAATCAGTTTCCGGTTCAAACAAGTACGGTTGAATTGATTTTACAACTTGCTTTTGTGTAGCATAAATTAGTTTTACAGTGTTTGAACAAAGTTGTAGGTGAGCTGGGGTGCTTGAGTGGCAATACATAGTGGAGAGGTGGGTGGAAAGAGAGGCGGGGACTTCACTGATCTGAGAAAGCATTAGGAAAGGCATAAAGGGCAATTTTCATGAAAAAAACAACAACTTATATATACATCGATCAGGCATAACATTATGCCCACTTGACTAATATTGTGTTAGTCCCCCTTATGTGGTCAAAAATGCTCTGAACCATTGGGCATGGACAAGAGGACCTCTCAGGGTGTCCTATGGGGTCTGGCACCAGGACGTTGGCAGTGGATCCTTTGGGTACTCTGGCTTGTGCAGTGGGGCCTCTGTCAATCAAACTTGTTCCACTGCATCCTGTTGATGCTTGATCAGAATGGGGTCTAGGAAGTTTGGAGGTCAAATCAACATCTTGGGCCATTGTCATGTTCCTCAAGATGTTCCTGATTGTTTGATGTTGTTGCCATGTGGTGGGGTGCATTTTCCTGCGGGGGTAGGCCAGTGACATTTGGGATTTCCATTTGCATGAGGGAGTGTGCTTGTTCTGGGACAATGTTTATTTGGGTGTCTAAGTCTCATCAACACGGATGCCAAAATCCAAGGTTTTCCAGCAGAACACCACATAGTACCAATATGATCAACGTTATTCACTTCACCTGTCAGTAGTCATAATGTTGTGGCTGATCGGTGTATATGAACATTTTGTCATGAAAAGAATCTATTCCTGCCTTAAAATGGTTTAAATGTAAGTCTACACAGTTGCTTCCTGTGAAAAGTGCAGATCTACGATGTTCCCGTCTTCATCTCAACTCATCAATCCCAATCCGCTGCTGCTGACGCACATTAGCTCAACTACGGATCTGTTCAAACACTGTAAAGCTAGTCAGTGCTACACGGTGACCAACTGTAACATTGGAGAAATGTAGCAATATGCATGTTTGAACTGGAAACCGATTCTAAAGAAGAATAATCATACAGCCCTGCCCTACAAGTTGACAGGACGGGTTCATTTGGTTTGTTACGTAAGAAACTCTGGAAGTCCTAATCCCTGTTTATACACTGTGTCCTCCAGTTTAGAAAAAGCACTTTATTGACATGTTAACAAGGAAAAAATGTTGATTTCTGGGGGGACAACAGTATTCCTCTAAGTAGCAGACAGGTCTGGTACTATTCTTTACAGTCAGTACTTTACCAACTTTTCCTCTGCGATATCAGCCATCTTCCCTGCAAAATGAAAATCTTAGTTCTGAAAAAGCATTACTGCTGCCTCATTATGTTAACATTATGTTTACGTTATGTATGTTGACGGCCTTTTTCGTCATGCATTTGTGGAGCACGTCACAGAAATCAATACTCAAAACACTGCTTTGCCACAGGAATGTGTACAAACACAGTACAAAATGTCCAGTCTGGAGATAGTAGTAACACGTGGAAAAGAATGTGGTGGTACAATGTACAGTTTTGTTTTTTGGTTAAGTAACTTTTGTTGACCTATGTGGGGGCCACAGCCTGCCGGTTGGTTCTGTTGCCTGTTCAGTCCTTTCCATACCTAACAAAACCATTCATACAAGCAGCAAAAACCTTTAAAACCTAAAAATGTAACAGAATCCAGTAGAACTATGTGATTTAACCATCGTAGTATCTGGATGAATCCAGACTTGTTAACACAGACATCTTGATGACTGAGCTTTCTATGTGCTGATCGTGTTCAGGACACAATGTCCATCACAGACAAAAGAGCTTCTGTGCAGCTTCCAGAAACTCTGGATTTCAATAGCAGCTTTTTATGTACATTACTGCCCAGCTGAACTACATTCTTCTGGTTACAACACCACATACATCCAGCCAGTTGCAAATGCACAAGAAAAACACACAGCCAGTCTTCACCATGAGCACAGTCTTGGCAACGGCTGCTTGGCAGCGGAGACACTGAGGGAGCTTGTTGCTTGTTTGTTTCCTCCTCTGCTTTGTTTCCATTGGAACGTTGCGTAACTGAAGGAAGGAAAGAAGGAGAAGAATCTGCTGGCTGTTGACGCCCCCTGTTTTCACCCTACATCTATCCATCCACTTCCCTCTCTCCAGCCAAGCATGCAGCTGTGTGTTTTCATAACGTGTGGAAACGACAGGTTGTTACCCACTGTTCTCTTTTGTCGGATTTAGGCTGCTCCCAGGATGTGCTGGTCTGTCACAACTAATGTGGTTTTTCATTCTAGCATGTTCCATAGACAGAGGGAGTGCATGAAAGGCTTCCTGTCAAAGTGTTTACATTGACAACTTTGGGTTCACTCTTGTGACACACTGGTCATGTCAAAGAGCATCAAACACTGATCTAGACACACAAAGTCTGTGACGCACTTGAATTGTGAACAGTCACTGACCCAGATCGACAATGTATACACAAAGAGGCAGCGCTGTGCTGCTTCTGTGCGTTACATAACAGCCTACATGTGTTTGACAGGTAATTAATGGATATCCCCAGGAGAGAGTAATGATTTGCACTGAACTGAATGTTGGACCACATGATCTGGTGAGATGACATAACTGCTAACAGTCCTCATGCAGCCAATCATGTCATTATTTGGACCAGACAGCCTCCAATTGCATTCTCTCTCTACTTAACTCTAATTGCTGCTATGGTCACATGGATCATCTCCACAGTCCAGTTTTCTATGTGAAAATATAAGTTGTATTTTTGTTTAGTTTATGGTTGGTCTGCTGGTTTGCACATGCCTTCAGATTTTCTCTTTATAAATGGATGTAAAGATCCTGCCAGTACGCATGAGACAACATTATTCCATTATGTCACTGTACACTCTGTACTGCAACTACACTGGGATGGCTTTTGTGTTGAAATCTTATTCATGCTCTACTCTGGTTTAGAGGAAACCAAGCCTTCTTTAAAGGTGAGTTTTTTAATTTTGAAATCATTTGAAAGCAAAACATTGACCTTTAGGAGTGTGACTCAGCCAAAGGCTTATAAAGGAATGCTAGTTTAATGATAAAAAGGTGGCACTGGGCTTCTTTTTAAAATGTCTGACATATATAAAGACATGCAAAGGCCTTTAGTGCAGTCTAATTATAGTAATAAATGGAGAAACTGTATTATATTTAAGTGATATTATAAAATAGAAGCTCAAAGAGCTTTTGTAGTCTGCCCCTCTACTTCTCACATGGCTCTGATTAATCCATCCATATGACTGACCTGGTGAGAAACAGCTGAAAGAGAATAATCTGTCTCATTACACACAAAGCAGTTTCTCTTCAGTGTAGTTTTTTATTACAATGAACAGAAAATTAAGCAAAGCAAGGCCTCAGGCTTTCCTCCACTGAACAATGTGTTGTTCCCTATAGGTTTCTAAAATAGCAGAGCAGTGTTTCCCCCTTTGTCATTATGTTTGGCAGAGTTACATAAAAGTACCCTGTAAATATTATGACATAAGATGATGCCAAAAGGGCTCACCAGATAAATATAAGGAGGTAACCTTTAGGGTTGTGTGTCTGAGTCAGAGAATTATGTAAGAAATTATTTGCAGGTTAAACACAAACGGCAACATGTGAACACACATTCACATACATACAATGTGAGAAAGATCATCAGTGCTGCCTGGAAACACCATCAACCCTGATAACACAAACCCCACATTCATACATTATATATGATCACAGAAACGGGTATTTCCAAGTGCATACATGTCTGGAAAATCTGACAGTTTAGGAAGAATACATGCACAGAAAAAAATCCCCATCTTGTAGAAAGAAGGCACTCTTACAGAATACAGATGCAGGGCTGCATTTAGTTAAACATTTATTGGACCTGAATGTATTGTAGCAGGAGGCAAACTGGGCTGAGCCACAAGACTTCACAAAAACAGGACAGTAAAACTTGTTTTGATCCTTTCCCTCCCACTTTCTTAAAAAAAAAAAAAAAAACAGTAACACTGAGATGGCTGTCAGAAAATGGTAAACACACAAGTGCATACATGTCTGTCATTTTGACAAAAACGTGCTGCCAACCATTCATCAGATTGTGCTGTAAACTATGTATCCCACCTTCTAAACACATAATAGCTCTCCTTCTGTATAAATAAAATAAAATTGCAATCGCAAAATCACAGCCAAAAGCATTTACTGTACAACTAGTGTTTCTATGCCAATGGATTTGTTAAATAAGAGATCTCATGTTGATCATGTTGTAAGTTGTTGTTTACACTATTATAAAGTCCACAGGCATCTGTTATAAAGAACGATAACACACATTTTAATCTGCCACTGAAAAATCTTATCTGCTGTTGCTCACTTGTACTGAACGCTGCCTGTCAATGACCAAACATGCTCCTGGAGAGTGGCCTCCCTAAGGCCTTATATAACTCATGACATCATACCACGGCGCTGAGCACAGAAATCAAATATTTAACACCGCAGATAATGCGCTCACTAAGTAAAGGCCTTGATGATTCCACAGTTAATGTACCAAATAAAAAATTTACAATCACAGCACAGTCAGCTTAACTTTGTCTTTCAGCGGTGACCTGTTGTAACAAGGGCTGTAATGACGTGACTAGTAAGTGCCCGAAAAGCTCTTCATCGAAGTGACGCAGCAGATGTTGTCTTTAATACTAAATAAACTACCGCTTTCATTGTGGCTTCACATTAGTATTAATCCATGCGAGAAAGTACTTCTTTGAAATGCAGGGAAATTATGCTTCCAGTTATCTAAAGATCTGAAGATGACACTTTGTAACAATTGCGCGACTATTTGGCTATAATGGTAATCATTATCAACAGAAACCACAGTACCAATTTAAAGTAATTCACTTGGAGTGATTGATGATCGACTAGAAGACTGAAAAAATCAATTCTACTAATAATGAAAGTCAATACTTCCCATACTGTGGTAATGAAATTATCAGAAAAGGCTTCTGACGGTCAAACAGCAGCATTAAGAGAAGACACATGATGGCCAGGAAGTAAATAATCTGTTGAATACATGGAACTGCGGCTTGTTTCCATGGCAGCTGCTCAGTTCAACCTGCAGGCAGAAATACGGCTGCAATTTAGCTTGAGAACTATATCACGATGGACTGAAGGGCTTAGTGGCTCTCTTCATCCCTGTATGTGCGCAGTCTGTTGCTGCTTTATCATTGGCTGCGGGTAGAAAATGAAAGTTTGCTTTTCCCTCACAAAAAAAGGCTAAATAAATACAAGCTGGAGTTGAATAGAATCACCTTAGATAAAATACTGCATGTGTGTTACTTTACACTTGATAAGAACCAATGGTAGATGCCACTAATATTGACAGTGAAAAGTCATGCAAGTTATGTAAGAAAATGTCAGAGTAGCAAGTAGTTTTATTATGGAGGATTAATCTATGCACCATATTGTTAGGTCTTTAAATGTTTG
>OMNN01000508.1:0-19422 GCA_900302755.1 Chromis chromis | reverse complement strand
GTATGTACTGTAGTGCACTTTCTGTATAATGTGTAAATAACATAACTAGGTGGAGATGTTAGTCTTTAGCTTAACCAGTGAAAATATTAACTGATGGTGTTAATATAGGAGAAATTTATTTTCTTATGGTATGTTTTGTGAAACTGCCCAAATCTAAATGTAGATGGTATAACAACTTATACCATCTTCATGGAGCAGAGTCCTCTGGTTTCTTCCCTGCATATCCAGTGTGTGTGTCACAAGACAGATGGACTATGAAAGGAGAAGAAGAGGTAAGATAACAGATAGGCTGTCAGAAAACTGAACTAAATATTTGATCATCGTTAGAGACCAGACTTCGTCTAGAGACTGTTTTTCCCAGAATGATTGATCTATACAAACCCTCAGCTGTGAATGCTACTAATTGCTCTGAATTGATATAAACTTCCAGTGATTTCTTCCCTTTCCTTCCCACCTCATGACTACTGTCAACTTTTTCTACCAGAATATGCAAGACAACTTGTTGCATTCATGTTGCACAGCAGAGGGCAGCATTGGTCAGGTAATTATCTATAGCTTTTAATCTATCGCCTAATATATTTCCTAATTTTACTTCTAATCACCACTATTTTTGCCTTTCTGTTTCTCCCAGACAAGTCCAAGTCACATGTTGGAGTACAGGGTGTATTTAGATAACCAGCACAACATGGCAGACTGTCACATGAACAAAACCATCAGCACTTCTGTCCCTCCAGTCAGGGACAGGGCTCCTCTGTCTATACCCATTCCTAGTTCAGTGACAGCCATTGCCACTACAGTGAGCTCCATGGTATCCGGTTTCATGACAGACACCTGTAGTCCCACTGGTCCTATGTGCAGTGCGATCAGTTCAGCCTGGAACACATTCAGCTCCACATCCAGGTGTCTTCACCACTCTGACCAGGATCCTGTCAGTGCTGCAGCTCACTTGCACCTCCTGGGCGAATCTTTGTCCCTGATTGGACTCCATCTTCAAGAGACAAATGTGAGTAGATTTAATATAGAATAAATAAAAAACAGAGCTTGATGCCTATTTAGAGGGAAATGTCAGTTTTTTTTAGCCTTGTGTATTCCCATTAAGGAGGCTATTGTGACTCTGTAGGGCATCCTGACTTTGCATTCTCCACCTTTGTTGCAGAAATTCTGTGAAATGAGAGTTTATAGTGTATATCGGGGCAAAAAGTGCAAACTCCCTGCAGCCCAAAAACTGGATTTTTGCATAAATCACTTTAAAATTAGTTTTAGTGTCTGACCAAAAGTAAACACAGGAGTGAATTTGTGACTGCTAAGTATTGCTTTATGAATACTATTACATGTTCCTCATCTTGTTCTGTTTAGCTTTCTGTTTGATCAATAACCTGCCTTCTGGCACAGTTGCAGAGCAAATGTCTATGTACTTGTGGGGAAAAAAATACAAATGTGACTGATGTGAGTGAATACAGCAGCTCATTGCACCCCATAGCCAGGATTAATCAAACTAATTTAACACCAGAGAGCATCACAGATTATCGAGGACAAAGGTATAGTCTGAGCAAGATGGGGTTAAAATAATATAAGTATTGTATAGTACCAAAATGCATCAGTTTATTTTTCTCCCAAAAGATACCTGTTGTCTTAATTTAACAACAAACATACTGTAGGATCAGGAGGAGTATGGTTCATCTAGCCTCTGGAGAGTTGACAGCATAATTGCTGCATTAAGGGTCATTCAGGTCTCTCTGTGTCTCTGCAGAAAATGGTGTGTATGTCAAGTGGCCTCTCTCTCCTCTTGGACTCTCTGCTGTGTGCTCTGGCTCCACTAATCTGCCTCACCACACAGATACCTGAGCTGAGGAGCTGCACACGACACACACTGGTGAGCAATGCAGCAACTCAATAGTGCATACACACCACACACTTCATATGCTGTTACGTGCACATGAATTCACACAAGTGAAATGACTAGTGCTAGTATGTGATTTGTTGAGAGGAATCATATGTGTTCATTATAATTTTTAAGGCCTCTACTCTGGAAAACATTGCTTATGTGATGCCTGGGCTGTGACTGAAGACAGAAGACCCCACTGGCTGTACATGGCAATAATATGACAAAAAAAAACACGTTAGTTAAACATGGAAAATAAGTATGATTGGATTTATTTTGTTGTTAGACAATATTTGCACTACACATTGCACTATTTTTTTTATATAGGTTATTTTTGTGTTAATCACACATGTTTAATAGGCAAGTTTTAAAAAAAAATTTGCATTAGTTATTTAATTCAAATATATTTTTGAACACTCAATAATAAAACTTTTCTGAACAGAGACACGGACATCTTGGGTCACTGGAAAACATTAGCAGTGGTGGGTTGGTTCACAGTGGGGCTTAGCCATCACAAGGTTTCAGTGCCGGCACCTCAATAATAAAACCATTATATTTATGATTTAATATAATGTTTACACATTACATGTTTACTTAAGACTGATTAAAAAACTCTGGAAAAAAGCTTAGAAGCTTAGACGATAAATAATTGTTGTAACACTGAAGCACTAATTTAATTTTACTCAAAATGCGTAATTGTCGAATTGACAGCATCTTCCAGTAAGTCAACAGAGGCCATGTATGATTAACATGTTAAAGGTGTTCACAGAGTTTATGGCTGAACTTATTCCATGTACATTCACAACAAAATGACAATTTACTCCCATCAAGCTAATTATAAGCTGGGAGAATAATTTCAACCACATTTGAACACAGTTCAGCATTAAAGATGTTATTTATGAACTGTTGTTGTAAGACATTTATGAGGGCTATAATCAGTAATTGCTTCAATAATCAATACATTTACCAGCTGTGATTATGTAAAAGGCTCTGAAGAATTGATGGATTATACTTAAAGGTAAAGTACTATTGTAAGAATTCCCATCCGAATGAGACACAAGCAGAGTGACGTTCATCTTTAATTCATTCTGTCTTGTAAACTTGTCATGTTGGTCTGTAACATGCCTTCACGCCTGACGGGACATGACAACTAAATATTTCGGCACAGTTAACCAGCTATAATCCTTAGCAACGATAAACTCTGAAGGACAGCTTCTTTGACAGACATCCATGAGTTCTGACACCTCATGGGTGTGGCAGATAAAACTAAGTCAGAATGATTCACATGTGTCCCTGATTATACCTCCTCCGCCCCATCGTGGAATGCTTAGCAGCCCACAGACAAAAAAAACCTGTTGTGAACAAAAAATACAGTGATGTGTTGGTGTGTTCAAAGTTGGGAGTGGTAACTCGGGTACCTCCCTCACACCGCCAACCTCACCTGAACTGGCAGTTTCTTAGTAGTCAACTGGGAATCGACATGCACTGACATTGTCTGGATCAGATACACAATTCAGTGCCAGCTGAACAAACAGAGACATTACGTGAATGCAGCTTCAAAGACCTCAAACATTTGAGTAAGTACTTTTCTTATTGTTTCAATAATTTGTTCACAAGACTCTATGTAGATGTAGTATCTTAATATCATTACCTGTAGCAGCTAACTGTTAATTAAAGGTGATCGTGCTAAGTTTCTTGGTCATAGTACTGCTTACACTGAAAGGATTCAGTTGTTATGTAGTGCACGGTCTGAGGAAATGGCTTCAGTGTTATGTAAGTTCTGAGCAAACACAACAAGGTATACTGTTCAGCTTTTGTGCTTATTGTGTTTAATGAAATACTGAACTGTTGTGTGATGTCAAACTGAACTTCCAGTGCCATATGCTCAGTCTTTATATTTGTGTGCTTTTGTAGGTGGATGTGTTTGGTTGCTGTTTGCATATCAGTAAATATAGCAGACGAGACAGAATGTAGTTTGACAGGACTGGCAAGGTGTGGTGTATCAAGTACTACTGAGAAAAATGAGATGCGGTTAGAAAATGAGGAAAGGTTCCAGAGACATAAAAGCTTTAACAAGTGAAAGCACAACCATTGTCATTTACCTAAGTTCTTGTTAACAACGGGTAAAAGGATAGATTGACCATGGAGCAAAGTATTCTCAGTCCAGCAGTAAAAGAACACTAATGCTACAGGAACAAAGTGGAAAATTCATCAAATGTGACGGTTTACAAGTTGCCTATATAAAAGATGATGTTGAATGATTTATTATTTAAATGTATAATTAAATAATACTTAAAATAAATAAAAAATGAAATCTACACAGCCAAGCCTATCTAACTTGTAAAGTGCTTTGCTTTACCAGTTTAATTTGCATTTTGTTTTATGTTAAGGGACAAACCTCTGACTAAAGCCACATATATGAAATCACCACCCCAGTTTTGGTTAGTTTGTGTAGCTCTCTACCACATAGCACCAGTAATATTTGATCCTGAATCATATCCATAAAACACATCTGACCCTTTCCTCTTCCCTTCTCTCATACAGCTATGAGTGAACACTACAGAGAGAGCCACTATGGGTCCTCACCCCCGGACCTGAGGATGATTCTTTTGGGGAACATCGGATGTGGAAAGACGTCATCAGCAGACACTATCCTGGGCCAGCTGTCCGCCGTCACTCCCAATGCCGCTAGGAGCTGCCAGCTGCGGCAGGGCTTCACTGAGGGCAGGAATGTGACCCTGGTGGAGGCACCAAGATGGTACTGGAATGGTGGCAAGATGGAGGACAACGTCAGGAAAGAGACAGAGCGGGCAATGACTCTGGTCGCACCAGGTCCGCACGCTATTCTGCTGCTAGTGCCTGTTAGCCAGTTCACAGAGGTTAGTCTATGTTTTCCCCTCCAGCTTCCCTCCTTTTGGATTGTTGGGTTCTCTGTTCTTTGTTTAAAATTCATAAAGGTCTTTACCTTATTATGTGAAAGGGTATGAGATGACATATGTTGTGAATTAGTGCTATATAAATAAAATGAAATTGAACTGAATCAAACAAACTACAATGAAGAAAATGAAGCTAGTATACCATATGAAGATTTATTTTAACACATCTGTATATGAAACATAGGATCACAGAGAAATTATCAGTTAAATTCCTAATTATGAGTTTTTCTTTTCCTCTTCTGCCTTCCCTTTGGTTCCCAGATGGAGGGTCGTGTCCCTGCAGAGTTGGCGGAGGTGTTTGGTGAGGAGGCACTGGATCACACTGTGGTCTTGCTGACCTGTGGGGACTACCTGATGGGAAGAACAGTGGAGGTATTAGAGATATACACCTACCCTCTGTTTCAGGTCATCTCTTAGTATATAAAATAAGATCCGATAAAGTAAGATAAACGTTCTTAATCCCTCACTGGGGAAATTTACATGTTACAGCAGCTGGATACAAATGAGGCACGAAAGAAGCAAGACAAGAAATACAACAGTACAATAAGGCTTAAAAGAAGATATAATAAAGACTATGTACACTGTTCACATGTACAGATGTGGCATGATAAATATATACATGGCTATGTACATGTATAAAGTATTTAAGTCATTTGTATGGTAATTTGGGACCATGCAATCTCTGAAAAAGGATGTCAGAATGTTACCTTTTATTTTTTTATTGCTGGCTCAGTGAACTCAAATAGCATAATAATTACTTGCCCCCTTCTAATAAGACTAATCAGAGTGTGTTAAGAATTCAGGTTGGATTTTGTAAACCCGTTTTCTAAGAATACAACCTTTGGTGTTTCCTTTGGAAAACTAAAATTTTGGTGCACGATTGCTGCTTCTACCTTCCACCTTTTGGACGTTCTTGCAGTATTTCCTCCCCTTTCACTGAGTCAAATCTGGATAAGTCAGGTACGGTTATAAAAGCAGGAGCCTGGAAAAACCTTTGCATGTCTAAATTTGCTCAAGCCAATTTGTTTTCCCACAGGAATACCTACGAAAAGAACACCCAGGCCTGAGGCAGATGATTGAGTGTTGTGGGGGAAGGTACCACGTGATCAATAATCGTCAGCGGCAGGACAGGGAGCAAATCCAGGAGCTGCTTAACAAGGTAAGAATGCAGATTTCTCTCACACATTTTGGCATGTTTGTCAATAGATCCTACAGTTAAGTCAGTTTTAATTTATGCTTTGTGATTTTAGTTTCAGACTTCTAAAAGTAAAATTAAGTTTTATTCATTCTGCTTGTGTTGGAGCCGTTTGTTTCCTCTGAGACATCTGCTGAGCATGCATGCTATTTAATTCCCAGCACCACCCTATTTCACAATCATAACCTCACACCCAGCTGCGGTCAGGACTGGTTTGGGTATTAATGATCACCTGAATTGCACAATAACTTTGACTGACATTAGAATTCATCCCACAACGGAGGTTAATTTCAGGAAAAGCGCCCATACTCACATTTCCAATTACAATGTCAGGTAAAGTCATTATTGTATACGTGTGTAACAGGTGGACAACATGGTGCAGAAAAATGGGGTTTACTGTGTGAAAACAGCCCAGGAGAGAGACCTGGAAAAACGGGTGAAAGAACGAAAACGAGAACTCATGGAGAGTTACAGAGCCCAAAAGGAAGAGAAAAAAAAGACTTTCGTATCTACAAGCATCCCAAACACAGAAATGGTCGATAGTGGAGAGGAGCACATCAGCTACTTGGAGAGCAAGAGGAGAAGAGAAGAAAGAGAAGAAATGGAGAGAAGAGTGAATGTGAGCCAGGTCTCTAACGGGCTTCATTCAACTCCAGCACCGGAGCAACAGTCGTACTCAGAGCCGCAGGATGTCAGGCTGACAAACAGGACGCCCAGTTTCAGACTGAATGCAGGTAAATGCCAATGTATAACTGTAGCCTTCATTATTTTTTTTATTTTTTTTACCCGGATTTGTTTTGTTGCATCAGAGTTCAAAAAACATGAAAGTGAGCAGAGATCTTACATACTGTTTTGTCTCTGTAGAGGGAGCTATACTCTCACAAATTCATGAAGTTAAATCGACTCCGAAAAAGATCTCGACTTGTAAGTCACAGGACTTCACTGTCTAATATGATGTCATTATCATCAACGGTTTACTGCTATGACATAAGGTATTTCTAAAGTATTTAAATGTTCTAAATTTCCACAATATTAACTCCTGATGGTTTTTTAGTTCACCACAGAATCAATAGCTTTGAAGAGCGATCTCCTGAGGCATCTCCTACTTCTCCTCATTCATCTGTCTTCTCCACCTCCGCTGCCAACTCCTCTCCAACCTTTGCTGCCCCCTCATCTGTGTTTTCCTCATCCTCCACAACCACCTCATCCCCGTCATACTCCTCATCTCACTCTTCTTCCTCCTCATCTTCTCCGGAGCTTCGTCTGGTGTTGCTTGGGCGTTCTGGATCAGGGAAGAGTGCAGCTGGCAACACCATACTGGGGCAGGAGGAGTTTGAGTCACATCCAGACAGCCTCACAGCGATCACTCAGGAGTGCGGAAAAAAGAAGGCACTGGTTGAAGGAAGAAGGGTTAGTGTTTGAAAAGTTATTAGGATATTATTTGCATTCATAGTTTGTTTTTCTTTCACTCATTCCTGCACATGCCATTGCCAGGACCTCAGACATTCTAATTGTTGATGCCTTCTTCTTGTTTTGTGTCATAAAACAATACAATCTGACAGATTTTCCCAGAATCAGCTCTTTATTTACTGTGTCTCCTGTTTCACCTGTAGGTGGCAGTGGTGGATACCCCTGACTGGTTCAATTCAGAGTGCACTCCAGATGAGGTGCGAGCTCAGATCTCCTCCTGCATTGCTTTGTCCAGTCCCGGTCCACACGCCTTCCTCATGTGTGTCCCCGTAGATCAACCTGCAAAGACCGAGCTGCAGGCACTCAGAGCCCTGGAGACTGTTTTTGGCCCCGAAGCAGTCCAGAAATACACTATGCTCCTCTTTACTTATGCAGACCGACTGAAGGAAAACGGGAAGGTGGGAAGCGACACCGTGGAGACATACATCGCCAGTCAGCGGGGGGATTTGTTAAAGCTTGTGGAGAAATGTGGGGACAGGTTTCATGTGATGGAGACCGGAAGAGGTGGGAGGGAGAAGAGGAATGTGGCGGAGCTGCTAGAGAAGGTGGAGCAGACGGTAAAGGAGGCTGGAGGACAGCCTTATTCTTCTCCTGCTTTTCAGGAGGCAGAGAACAGGGTGAGGCAGAAACAGGTAGAGATAGCAAGGCAGAGAAAAGGCATAAAGGTGGAGCAAGAAAGAGCAGATGTTGGACAGCTAAGCTCTGAAAGGCGAGTGCTCTATTCCCATATGCAGCCTGTGGCCGAGGCAGAAGAGGAAGTGAGAGAGGATGAGATTGAGAAAGCAAGGGATGAGGCGGAGACGAGTGTAAAAACCATGAACATCGAGAGCCTTCCTCCTATTACACTTTCCAGCCTGTCCCCTTCACTTCTTCAGTCCATTATGGAGAAAATGGGGTCTAGTGCAAAGATGGTACCTAAGCTGTTGGCAGATGGCTCAGTGTGGGTTGGAGAGGGAGCAAAGAAGATGAAAAATAGTCCGGTGTGGGGACAAGTCGGCAGTGGTGCTCAAAATGTGCAGAAGATAGTGGTTGATAGTTCTGTGTGGGGGAAGATGGGAGCCACTGCAGGACAAGTCTCAAAAGCAGTCGGAGATAGAGTTCCGAAGGTAGTAGTGGATGGTTCTGCCTGGGTAGGATCTGGTGTAAAAGCAGCAGCAGCAAGTCCAATGTGGGAAAAGGTTGGTTCAGGGGCCAAATCTGGGGCCAAACTAGTGGCAGACGGTTCCAAGCGTGTTGGAGCTGGGATTGGAGCTGGGGCAAAGAATTTGGCACAGAGTCCTATGTGGGGAAAAGTGGGTTCTAGGGCCAAAACTGGAGCTAAACTGATGGCAGAAAATTCAGTGAAAGTTGGAAGTGGAATTGGTGCTGGTGCAAAGAAGGTGGCACAGAGTCCGGTGTGGGGAAAAGTGGGCTCTGGGGCAAAAGCTGGGGCCAAAATGGTGGCTGAGAGTTCAGTGTGGGAGAAAATTGGGACGACTGCTAAACAGGTGCCCAAGGTAGTGATTGGGGGTGCACTGCTGGGTCTGGTGCTTGGTGTGTTTTTGGGTGGAGTGATTGGCGGAGCTGTTGGGGCAGCGGCTGGATCTGCAGTAACTGAGGTGGGCAGACGAAAATTCAGCAACAAAGACACGTTAGAAAAGACAGATGAAGCTGCTAGAAATGTTGAGAGAGCGTTGAACAACAGTGTTGATGCAGTGGTAAAACAAGGAGAGAAAGTTTTGAAAACTGAATGAAGGACTGAATGGAGCTTGTATTTAAAAAGTATAACACATGTAAAAATGTTTATTTCTTGTGAATTCCTACTGTCTGAATATGTCATTCAGAAACACTTTAAAACCTTGGTGATCTTTGAGACACTCTACTCTCTTTTCGAAATAATATGTTTCCTCCCACTATTTGCACGTTTCTTTGAACAGTTAATAAATGTTGATGAATGTGACTTTTTTTTGAAAGGGTGACTTTCACCTACACAAAATATGTTGATATTGGGTTTGTTTTAGCAATATTTACAAAAATACATTTCCACATTTTGATCACTTAACCTTTTCTCTTAATACTGTAATCTTTGATGCCTTATTAAATAATATTCATTATAAAATCATTGCATCTTGGTATGTTTTGAGTGTTGTAGCAATTTATCAAGGACTTGTAAAAGTAAAACACATTTTGAGATGATGATGGTGATATTATCTTTTTCACCTTTAGACTTTTGTTTTGCTTTTGCTCTGTCCTCAATGTCAGCAAGCTAACGCTGCTTGTGGACCACAAACCTTTAGGATTAGTCTGTACTTGACAGCTGAAATACAGTAGAGCTACTTGTATTTCTGTGTGTAAGTGGGTGTGACTCTGGTGGCAGGAGGAGCTTGGCAGAGAGTTGGAGGAGGTGGGGTGGAGGCAACGGTATTATCTCAGAGTCCCAGGCTCGCCAGCATCACCCTGCTTGGCCTCCAGTATCAGAAGGAGAGAAGGTTAACACCCCAGAAGTGTTAAATCACCGTTCCAAGGTTTAATTTTCGTGAATGCGTTGCACATGATTGTAATATTTGTGATAAGATAAAGCAAATTGTGAATTCAGGTGACTGAATGGGAAACTGGAGGAAAAGCAGGGGAAACAAATTTTGTTCAACAAGGGCTCGGTTGCATTGAATGTCTGAATAAGCTCCAACAGTAAACCAGCATGTGCAATATCACAAAACTAAAGCTCACTCAAGTGGAGTGCAACACTTTTTAGTGTTATCAATTACACTTGTTATACCAGGAAGCCATCTGTTGAAAAATAATATCTGACCTGCAGATTATGCATTGTTGGTGTGTTTTCTGTCTGCTGTCCTGTTCTCTCTTCCCTTTACTCTCACCACAACCGGTCGAGGCAGATAACTGCCTTCCCTGAACCTGGTTCTGCTGGATGTTTCTTACTATTAAAGAGCTGTTTTTACTTTCCGTTGTCACCAAACAGCATGCATAGAAGGAAGTGTTTAGATTTGTTGGGTTTCTTTCTATAATTTTGTAAGATCATCTTGAAATGACATGTTGTTAATTACAACTATATAAATATAACTGAATTGAACTGAAATATTGTTAAATAACTCAAACAAATCGTGTTCTGCAAAAAAACACGACCACATTACTCATATAACATGTGTGATCCCTGCCTGAGTCTCTAATCCCCTCTGTGGTTTCAGAGCGCAGCAGGGAGGGGGCAGACCAGCTTGGCACGGCAGAGGCGGCCATAGCAGTGTTGTGAAAGCAGCTCTTCCTGTTGTGCGATCCCGAAACCGGGTGTGTAGGGGTTCCCAGGGCATCCTGGTGGCGGTTTTCTCTTTCTTTTCTTTTTTTTCCTTTCTACCTTCTTCCACGCAGCAGTTGCTGCCCCCAACACCCATCAAACACACATACATGCACCGCCACCACCCGTCCTCCAGGAAACTCGTTGGCCATCAATGAGACAGCACTAACTGTAGGCGCTTCCTGGCCACTTGATAGAGCCGAGCGTGCACACAGAGAAACACCAGCACCACTGCAGCAGCTGCAATTTATCCCCACCCAACAATCTTTTCATTTTCCTCCACCATGCTGAATCCCGTCTTAAACCACATCCACCCTGATCTTCCTGAAACACAACCGCACACCTACATTTGTTGTCACATAATCCCTTTTCTTGCTCTGTAACACAATAACTTGATCACATTGTGCAAAAACACAACAAAGACATATACAATATTATTGATTTTATATCAATTCATGGTCATTTTTGTTTCTTGTGTGTTTGTGGTCTAAAGTTGTCATCTATAAAGCACTTTGAATTCCTCTAACCTAGCTGAATTAGACTCGAATATACTTCTCCATAGTTAGTTTTTCCACTACTTCATGGAATAATGATGAAGGGAACAGTTTTATTTTCCATTGTGGGAATTGACACAGAAATGTCAGTGAGCAGTTACATCCGGCCTCTTGGTGTCACATCACTCACAACTTTTATTTTTTCCCTGTTGTTTTTTTATGGCTTCCTTGTTAAAAGCACCATAATCAATCTGTCGCTCGGGTGAACAGCACAAACAAACAACATGCTGCTGGGTTTTGACTATTCAGCCCATATAATGTGTGGTGACAGGTTTGTTATGGTGAGTTGTGAACATATGGTCACATGACGTATCTACACATTATTGTTCAATATTCATTTAAAAGATTTCCATTTGCAACTATCATAATCCAAGATCAATAATTTAGCATTTTCAAATTTAACATCTGTTTATTGTGACCATCTCACACTGAAATCACTAAATACTTTCAGGATTTGTAAACGTTCCCTAAACTGAGAGCAGCGAAACATTTGGATGTGTTGAGAAATCATGCTGACATAGAGCGGTCTTTGGAGCGCAGTAAGAGGATGTTAAATAAGGAACAGCAAACTAAAACACACTTTATTTCTGTCTGGTACAAGTGTGTCACAATGTCAGGGTGGGACCATAGGCGCTGCTTCTCTGACAAAAAAGAACAGCAGGGACATTGAAAACGGCAACTTCAAATCATGAATTCATGCCATGTATTTCTCTGCAAGCACAGTAAACTATGTGGCATTCTTAAGGTGCCATAACTGTACTGAGGCAGTGCTGATTATTAACATGTAAACTTCATAGATCATTAAGACTGGAACAAAGCAGCAGACTTTTAGATTAAAAAGGACCAACTGAAGATCTTGAATTTCCTGGATTATTTGATTTTTATCGACACATAGAAGCAGTTCGAAGCTGTAAAAGTCCATCCTGAGATTTTCTAAAACTGTTTCTTATTGTCCGTCTATGTGTAATTTTTAATAAAAGATCCTTGTGAGTTTATTGGGATGTAAAAGACAGACAAATTGGTTTGCATTTTCTGTAAAGTTTCATGCCTCAGTCTGCCTCAAAGCACAGTTTGGTGTTTTAATAAAGCACACAACCTCGCAGTCAGTGTTTGCACGTTACTGGAAAAGACACAGAGACTGTTAAAACTGCAAAATACCACCAAAAATCCATGTCTTACTTATTCACACTACTTGGGAGTCGATCTTGGAGCTCTGAGTGATTGAAGAGAAAACCACACTGGCTCCTCAAACACTTTTGTAATCTTGTGGATCCTGTCCATCACTGTGACATTTAAACTCCCAGCGGCTGCACTCCTTTGTGCGCTGTCTTTTGGCGTCACCGCTCATCATTTGTGGCCGCCACCATCCTTATCTGACCTTTGACCTTTCCCAGAATGCCATGGGTCACCAAAGAGGTCTTAGCTCCAAAGCTTTCCTCACTGTCCGTGTCTCCATAGCAACTGGACGTTGCTGGTGAATTAGCCAGGGCGATGACCGAGTCGGTCGAGTCTCTGTCTCTGCGGGCTGAAGCCATTGCGGGCCGGGCTGATCCTGGCAGTGCAGAGTGGGCCAGAGGCGGAGTGTCGCACTGGAAAAGAGGCTTTAATTTTTTGCTGTCCAACTCGGCAGCAGTGATGTCCTCTTCAGTGTCCTCTTCGACTGAGTCTCTGCTCTTGTCCTCGGCCTGGTCGTTGAGCAGAGTGACCAGGAAGTTGATGTACTTCACAGCCAGACGGAGAATTTCATTCTTGCTGAGTTTCTTGTCAGGTGGGTGGGTGGGAATCAGTTTTCTGAGCTCGGAGAAAGCCCCGTTCACATTCTGCTGTCGCCAGCGCTCACGACTGTTGGTGAAGACACGGCGGGCGATTTTTTGAGGAGGGCCTGCTAGACACACAAAAACACAGAGTAAGTGCACAAGTAAGTATGCATGCTTTTCTTATTGTTAACAAATGCCATAAAAAGACAAAAAACCAACAATGATTGGATCCTTCAGCAGTAAAACCTGATTTCTCTGTGAAATAGACCTCTGTCATATCACTATCACACTGCATCGGCTTCTGTTATTTCCAGTAGCATGGATGCTGTAGTTTAATTTCTTTTTGTAGTTTTATAATTACAGCCAATTCCCCAAATACAGAGTACTGCCAGAAGTAAATGTGTATTACACTGAAAACAGACCCCCAATGAATGCAAGTTTTACTTCCATTTTAAAACAATGCAGTGGCCAGATGCTTTAGTGTAATATTTTGACTTTTTACAAACTAAAAAAATATTTTTGAGCTGTTTTTAATTATTTGCTTCTTCAGCAGGAGCAGCATGGGCTTTGAGCTGAAAGCCACGGACAGGGTGTAGAGAAAAGCACTGAGAGACAGATTAACATGTTGTTGAAGTAGATTTGTCTCACAGGTTGTGTTGGCAGTAAGAAAAATACAGAGAATCTCTACACGTATCCCTCAAATAATTCAATTTGCAGCAATTTCTCCAAACACAATTTGAAATATGCAAAGCAGGAACTGTGGCTGTTATTTTTTATTTATTTTTTGCTTTTTTGCACAGAAACTCACAATCATTGATCTCCATCTCAAAGTGTGATGAGGGTCTCCTCTTGATCCGGCTGTTGTTGATGACACCATAGCTTCCCCCTGAAGGACCCAGGTAAGAACTATAGACATAAAGACAAAGAAGAAAACTATTTTTGTAACCACAGTCTCAACATAGATAATAAAATGTAGTTTACAGACATCTTCCACCATATTTTATCTTAAATAATGCTAAATAGAGAGAAATCTTAGCAAGTGAGCAGGATGATGGTGGAAGCCATTAATGGAGGTGTGATTATAATGGCGGCGTTGATTGAGTGTGCATGCAGAGTTTTAGCTCAGTCTCATTAAGCCTGGTTGCTCGCTGATTCTACTTCAGGGGGATGAAATAGATCAATGCTTCCTGCTACAAACAAACCAGAGGGAAGAGGGGAGAGAGTCTTATTCCCAGACCGCCATGACAGATGGGGACGCCATAGATGTATCCACTGTGAAAAAAGTCCCACTTTTTACACAGAGGACGCTCTTCTGTTACACTGCGAGAAACTGTGTGGAAAATCCTTTTTGGAGTAGAGAATAGATGAACAGTAGGAGGGCTTTGATTAAAGACTGCAAATGAATGCCTTTCTTCATGAGACTAAGCTGAGAGTTGCCAATTCCTCGAGCACAGAAAGAACTTTAAGAGTTCTGTTTTGTCGGCTTTTGTCAGTTTAATGACTAAATTTAGCCGTAATTAAAACTAAATGTATAGTTTCAAAAGCGATATCTTCGGGGTTTTTTGGCACTAAATGCGCACAAAAAACTTGATTCAACTCGTGTTCAGTAACCAAATGTTCTGTTGAGTAAATTTAGCATGAGAAATGTGAGGTCCCTTTTTACCAGCACACATCCTGCTGTCATTTTCACATAACAGTGCTGTGCAGCCGCTATTAATCATGATGGGAAGTCATGAAATCCCAGCAGTTGAGGTTTCATATGAAACAGAAACTTGGCATTGTTGCCAGTCAAGCAGCATCACGAGTAACATCTTGGGAAACTGTATCGGACTAGATTTTATCATTCGGTTGTCCACATCTGTCTGCAGGCCAGGTGACTGACTATGTGGTATATTTGTTTCATAACTGTATACTGCATCGACAGTTGTAGTTATATCATAAAGTGCTCCATACTCAGACTTTCAGATTTTCCTTACATGCACATAGCTGTAATGAAGTAGATTTTACATCAATAACATTATTTAGGACACTGCTCTTATTCCGTCATAATGTGGATATTTTATAGCACTATCAGTACTGTCTGCAGATGCTGTGGTTTCCGATCTTGCGCTTGGAGAGGTAAAGATACAAAATTATATTGATTGTTTTCTTACTTTACATCAATCTTTGCTGGGGTTTTTCTCATGAATTAATCAGCTTTGACTTTTATCTTTATCTTTAGCATTACATTTTACTCAGTATTACTTTTTGATATTCTATTCTAGTCTTCCTTTAGCTTACATATTTAATTTCAGTAGTGTATTGTACTTGCATCTTATTACTTTTCTACTAGGCACATTTGTTATGTTATGTCATTTTGTTTTTTCCAAGCAATGTCTGGCACACAAATTTCCTGCTGGATTAATAATCTTGTCTAATATATATATATATTAGACATTATTATAAAAAATATATTCTTAGGTCCCCAAATGAATTCAAATGAAGCATCCAGAGAAGGTACATGAAACAGACTCACAACTATGAACTGCATAATTTTAAGAGGCCATAAGGACAAAAAGTTGCATATCACTTATGGATGAATTCACATCAGCCAGATATTACCTTGTAAAGAAGGGGTGTGCAGGCAGGTACTGTTGGGTCAGCAGGGGCCCAGGAGAGGCAGCTGAGGGGCCTCCAGACGATCCAGAAACTCCAGGGCCGACCACAGGTAGGCAGGTCAGCTGGCTGCGTCGAATGTCCCCGTGGGGCCCGTGTAGGAGGTTTGGAATCGGGTGGAGAGCAGTCAGAGGGGTGTTCGGCAGCGGGAGAGGGGGCTTGCTGTGGCCGAGGCTGATGACTGGGATGTGGGGAGGAAGAGGAGAGCATGATGAGGATGAAGGGAAGGATGTGGTGGAGGCCGGAGGGGGGAGAGAGCATGGCGACGTCTTGGCTGGTGCAGGAAGTAGCGGAGGTGGAGAGGAAAGAGTTGGAGACCCGTTGGTTGAAGCAGCAGGGGCGGTGGTGCCCTTCGGCCTCCCTAGTGTTTCCTGTTCCTTCTCCTCCATCTCCATGACGACGGGCTCAGGTGCAGCAGCTGTATCTGTCCGGTGATTGGTCGGTGCAGTCGTAGGGGTGATGGGGGACTGAACCGAGCCGGCAGTGGGGACGTCCGTGTGTCCTCTGTGCCCTGACTTGTTAGGAGGATGTGGGCTGCTGATAGCGTCCAAGGATGCTAAACTCCGGCTCTGGAAGGGACTGTGTGGCTCCACGGACGCACAGGATGGTGACGAGGCAGAGGAAGAGGAGGAGGAAGATGGGCGAGGTAGGTCATGAGGTGAGGCAGGTGGGCCTGTGGGGTTCAGCTTCTCCATCATAGTGAGGAAGCCTGGAGGAAACTCCCTCACTGTCGAGCCCTTGTTCCTCTCAGCTGCCCAGCGTGTGCTTGTCGTCCCTGTGATGTTTTTATATGAGTTTGGAGGTCAGTAATGTGTTCATGTCTCCCACCTGCAGCTACTCATACAGAACCCTTTAAACCTCTCCTAGCCAAGTGCATGAGTCTTTTCCTTCAAGGCGATTTACAAGCCTTTATTTTCTGCTTCCCTGCAGAATTTACAGTATTTCTTTTGCTTTGCTGCCTCACATAAAATGTAGGTTTTCCGACCTGAAATTTGCTCTTATTGTTGCCAGGGTTAACGTGCAATCTGTCCGTCCAGATTATCTGTGTCTTGGATGGAGCTACAGCCACCCTTTGGATCCAAGTCTGGTTTTATTTTTATGGCCCTATATCACAAATTGCAAATGTGCCTCAAGGGGCTTTGTAAAGCTTTGTAACACTCTCTACTGTATATGACACCCTCTGTCCTTAAACCTCTGATTCAGAATCGGTAATGCCTGCCCAAAAAAACAAACTGTTATGAAGTCACTAACCCTTATTCACTCATCTGATGGCTGTTGTGCAACTGTAACTGTGAGCTAAATGCCTGCATTTAGTCACTTCACGGCTAAACAAATGTTTTGCAGTCTTAAATAAAAGGCTACTTCTGTGCTTTCGTCTCCAGTGTGCAGCAGAGGCGGCTGTAGCGGTTTGATGTGATCTGGATGTCTGTATTTTTCTTACGATACATCCTGAGTGGCAAATTCAGGGTTTTGAATAGGTCTCCAGTGGAAGCACTTAATGAATCTGTCTATCTGTCTGTCTGTGTTTATTTTGAGGATGTGAGTCAAAATCCTTTTTAGGATTCAAAACGTCCCAGGTCGTTGAAGATTGGATTGATATCAAAGAGTCTGTTGAACAAAAGAAAAAGAAAACAAATGCACTCAGGATCTATATTGGGTGTATATTTAGTCAGCAATAAGATATGAAAATGTGCTCAGAGGTCAGTTTGAACTAAAACAGCACAGCAGCTTGTGCTAAAATGCAATAGTTGTTGTTTGAGCTTTTCTCAGTGAAAGCTTAAAATCTGAATTCAAGTCACACTACAGCTTTTACTGGATGTTAAAACGCTGGAAACAAATTTGCCACGTTACTTCACCGAGTGCAAAAAGAAACATTACATGTTTGCACTCTGTTCTACAAAGCATAATTTCTCAGGTTTTGCAATCGCAAATGTTCCTGTTTTGTCTTTTCTAGCTGTCATGACTTTATTTTGGACAGTTCCGTCTTTCACAGTGATGTATATAGACGACATTTGGAGGTATTTTTCAACCATACAATTTTTCAGCAGTGTTATATTTACCTTTGCATAAAATATCCCGTAGAGAAGTTACACAGAAACAGAGGAACAGATACATATTTAGCGGCAAGACTGAGCTCTGCATTGTCACGTATGATGGAAACAACTGCACACATTTTTAAAAACATAATTAATTTTACTGTAAAAGCCCAGAAACAAAGTAAATACAGGACCCCCCTTTTTTTTGGTTTTGTTTCATAAGTGGTAATATTTAAAAATAGTATAAAATATTTCATTAAAATCATATTATTCTTCCATTCTAATCTTATTTTATTGCACATTTGTCCCATATGTTACTTATGTGTTACTATGTTACTGGTTAATAAACAATAATTAAACAATAATACATATTGTTTACGCCAAATGCACAATATATTGTATATTTCCTGTAAACAGTGAACTGTCAGAAAAAATATAATTCATATTTCAAGTTTAGAATTAAATTAATAAATGGTCATCCAAAAAACATGATTAATATTATATTTCTGGTTCAATTTATTTACTACAAAACCAACAGAATTCTTTATCATCAACAGAATTATGTATATTGTCAGTATATTTTAATAAATGTCCCTACATATATATACAGCATATGACACATGGCACTATTGACCCTTCTATCACATAATCTGTATCATTATTATTATTATTTAAAATAACTGTTACTCATGTGATGTGCGAAGAAATAAAACCTAAACCAGTAATCAGGTAATCTAGAATACTCACAGATACATTATGAAATCCAGTGTGGCTCGTCTGTCTGTCTGTCTGTCTGTCTTGCAAAATCCGTCAGGGTTCAAGTGATCTACAAACGCACATGTTGTATCTGCTCAGTGTTTGACGTCTCCTCCCTCCTCCTTCAGGTCGCTCGCACTCAACTGCAGCTCCTGTCGGCGTCTGTCTGTCAGTTTCTGAGGTCAGAATTGGAGCCAAACTGTCTGACGCCCCTCGAAGCCCTCCTGGCACTCAGGTGAATCCATTCAGAAATCATTTATAATCATGAATTAAAAATAATAAATATCAGCTACGAAGAAATGAAGTCAAAACGAGGCCGAAAGACAGGGAAAACATACATGTTTGTGTTTTGCTGGAAAGTTGCTCCTTTGAACGAAGACGCGCTCAAAGTGTGGAGATGGATGGTCTCTGCCATCCACCCGCCCCCCCCTGTCCATATGTCACTCTCACTTCTCTCCCTCTCTTTCTCTGTCTTCCACTGTCCTGTCTATCCCATCCCTCGCTCTCTCTCTTCGCCAAGAAGACACAATGCTCTTGTTGGTTGCCAGAGTTCTGGTACTGGCAAATGAGAGGTGGGAGAGAAAGGGAGAGAAGGGGGGAGAGAGAGAGAGAGAGAGAGAGAGAGAGAGAGAGAGAGGGAACCATGTTGCAAGGAGAGTTTTCCGCTCCCTGCTGGACATGAGGATGTGCTAGTACAATATGGTGGCTGCTGATAAGAGCCTCAAAAGCTGCCTGTGGCCTGTAGATAAGGAACCTCCACCACCCCTCCTCCTCCACCACCACCAATACCAACACACACACACACACACACACACACACACACACACACACACACACACACACACACACACACACACACACACACACACATACATTTGCACACATGCCTACATGC